>CCAG010020250.1:0-22181 GCA_001077435.1 Glossina morsitans morsitans | reverse complement strand
ATAAGACTGTAATCAAGGCATGTGCAAGATGGGAGGACATTCTGCAGACGTAGTGTAGGACAGACGAGTTAACAAATGGCTGCCAATAAACAGAACGTCCTTTAATTATTTTCTTTTTTTCACATTATTTAATGTAATCTTTTATGGCAGTTGAACTGGATCGCGGTAAATAGCAACTCAAGTCAACAAAGAATTCGCTGGTTCCGTTTCGAAAATTTCGATGCTCGGTTCGGTCAAATATTGATAGAGTCCATAAGATCACGCTTTATCACATCGTTACGGAACTGTGTAGTAACCGAAGTCACATTTCGACCCTTTGCATAAGTTTGGACATAAAAAAAATCGATACATAGGTACCGCTTCAATTAACGGAGAACAGGGAACAATTTAATCGACCGAATTGCGATCTGCGAATCGCTGCTGAAATGAAGCCCTTTCTGAAAAGTCTTGCACGGGCATCAAATATGACAACAACGTGCATAAGAGGTCCAAGATAGACGAAAACTGCACAAACGGCGGCAAAAAACAGATTGACACCACGTAGTGGTACGGAGCTTTGTTTTTCGCGGAAGTAAAGGATGATCGTATATCATGAAGTGCCTCAAGTTGGCCAGGCAATTGATTCCGCTTTCCATTGTTAATAATTAATAGCTTTAAAGTGCGTATTGGAAGTGAAAACTGCGGAAGTGATTGATAGATGAAAGGCGCCATCTTCCATCACGACAATGCCAGACCCCACATCTCTTTGAAGCCCCGGCGAAAATTGAGACAACTTGGCTGGAAATTACTGATCTTTGACTTACTTAATCGTATAGCCATGATCTTGCCTCGCCGAGTTCCGCGGTAAACTCTCTCTCTTTTAATGACTTGAAGCTAACTTCAAACAGGATCTTGTTTCAATTTTTCGACAAGAAATTCTGAATATTCGTACATAGTGACGTCATTATTGTTTGTTAGAATCGCACATATTTGATTTACTAAAGTTCATTTAAAATATTCAAAATGGAAGGAAATGCATTTGAATTTTGGTGAAAAGGCGTCCCGAACTTATGTAATGATCTAGTATTACATAGTTTCTGCTGTGTGTTATTAGTGCGCATTTACAAATGCATTCAGTTAAATTCAACTGATTTACTATTTTGGTACGATATGTTAAGCATATTATAGTTCCTGCATATTATGTGTATATGTATTATGCGATAATAGCCTTCTTTTGTAATGGCTTCTTTACGTATCAGCAATGCAGTTACCGTCATAAATGTTCGTTCTACGCAGCAAGACGGATATTACAATAACAACAACAATTGTCAAAAAAAGAGATTCGGTCTAAGCTAAGTATAATTTCCTCTTTATAATGGTATTATAATCTATATGAGAGAAGCTCTTTCATTATTAATTACTCTATTTCCAACTTTCGCTTTTTTTCTTTCTTTTATTTTGTGAATATTATATAATTTAATCTTTGACTTTTTAATTAAAATGTAATTTGCGTAAGCATCATAATTTATATGCAAATATGTGCATTTGTAAATGCAAAATATATACGAGGGCAAAATGAAAAACAAGTGCATATCATTCGATTCGATGATAGATAAGTGAAGATATAGCAAACAACTGACACTCTCACAAGGGCGGAAAAACATTCTTATTTGAGATAACTGTATAGTTAAAAGATAAAATGACAACAACTCTTAGAAAACGACAGTTGGGATTGATTGGTGAATGTTGATAAAACCACCATAACGTCATAAAGGAAACGCCAATAAAATCAGTGCTCGTGCTTCAGTGCAGCCGTTACCGTCATCTGTTGAAAAGATTATTGCTATAACGACTATTTTTCTGGCATGCAAAAGCAAGTGATTAACTACCTGGCACCCGATCAAATAATAAACAGCAATCACTACACAAGTCTATAGGAAATGAAAAGAAGTCTTTGCGTTACAAAAAATATATATATTTTGCTGGTCTTAATAAACTTCCTTTGGCAGCAAGAAAACTTAAATATTAGTTTTAATCTAAAAAGTGAAAATTTTTACCTTCACCTCGTATGTGTTTCATGACAATTTGCACATGCAAATATGTATTCGTACATATATAAATTAATCGAAAAATACTAAATAAATTACAATTGCTTTACACAGCCATATAAAAGAATCATTAAAAATGTATGTATAGATGTAGTGAATCTGCATGTGTCACAGCAGGTATATGCTCGCATCTAAAAAACTGAGTTTTAATTTAGTTATATAAAGCGAGATTTTGGTTATTACATAATTTTGTATTATTTATATTTATTTCTTTTTTTTACATATAGCCATAATGGCTTAAAGAGAAGTTTGAATTTTTGTTTCCGTGCCTTCGTTCTGTGATGGAAGTGTCAGAAGTCAAGAACTATTAACTACGAGAATTTTGTCGCTTCTCGTGCAGGCCCTCTAACGTATGCGATGCAATCCGCGTTTGTAGTGCTTCATTCGCTCTTACTGAACAACATCCTTATGGTGTCTTAGTGAATTTCCTTCGATTGACTTGAAACGCTACCAATGAAAAGGTAATTTCAACTTCGAAAATAAGAGGAAAAAATTAGACGGAGGCATGTTTCGCAAACATCTCTTCCACTGATAATCAAAACCAGCTCGTAGAACATCACTCATGCTTAAGTGTCAATCAACTCACCCTGTAAGATTTGCCTCACAATTTCTGACCACCAATTGTCTATTGATTTCGATGCTTTCAAGCTGTCAACTTTATACTATCCTTGTGTCTGTAATCTTCGAATTTAAAATTCTCAGTAGGGCTTTTGCATCGCAGTTAACGGAATATTTTCCAAATAAACTGAATGAACGCGTGAATAACTATTACCGGCACAAAGATTAAAAGGGCGAAGTCATTCGATTTTTTTTTTTTTTTGCTTACAAATTAATAACAAATTCCGTTATTTAAAATTACACTAATCAGTTGTGTCTTCAGCTTTCCAAAAGGCGCAATGCTATCTTTACTCGTAGACATTGCATTTTATTAACCACAAATCGTACGTATACCTTCATGCGCTGCTACCAAATAAAAAGAAGGACTTCGATCAAATTCCCATTAATACTATTGTAAAACATGGGTAAAAGGTATCTTTTAGAGAAAGTCAATATCTCATATCTATTCAGATTTAAGGACGTGAAATTTATTTCGAACCTCACCATCATGCGATATATATCCCGCTGAAGCAGCTTTGAATCTTCTATATAATAAAATGGCAAAGAAACCTTCACATTTATATGCATATGAAAAAATTTTGGAGTGTTGAATGGGTACGTCTTATTCGGCACCATCATAGTCTGAAATTGATTAATCAATACCAACTAGTCTCTTGTCTCGCCCGTAAGGGTGCAACTTAGTCATCGAGTTTGCCAAAATCATTCTGAACCTAAGACGTTTTAGACATCTTTTTGTAAGATAGGGAAAGTGACCTTGTGGGATTCCTCATTAAGTAATCAGTATTAGCTTTTAAGAATCTTAGATTAACTGAATTTAGTGGTCGTCCTTCAATCGGTCGCTTGTCTTGTACCTTCCTGCTTACAATAATGGCATCAGTTGGAAACAGCGTTACGGTACTGGCATTTGCTGCCATATGCACTATTCAGCTTCCTTGTCCTTTCCACAAGGTTCCTACCTAACCGGACGACGAATCGAATTTTCTTGAAGCAAGTTATTTTCCTTTAGTTTTAACGCGCGTGTAGTTGGAAGCTTCTTCACAAACACTAAAACAACTTAAATACTTCTGATTGAGAAAATCATTGGTTACTTGAATCTATCTACTCAGGATCGGTCCGCCTTCTTTTTTTCTTGGAACCATACCACTACACACGAATACACAAACACTAAAACAACTTAAATACTTCTGATTGAGAAAATCATTGGTTACTTAAATCTATCTACTCAGAATCGGTCCGCTTCTTTTTTCTTGGAACCATACCACTACACACTAATACACAAACATTAAAACAACTTAAATACTTCTGATTGAGAAAATCATTAGTTACTTGAATCTATCTACTCAGGATCGGTCCGCCTTCTTTTTTCCTTGGAACCATACCACTACACACGAATGCAGAGAGACATACATAAGAGAAAGAAAGTTGTACAAAGAAAATTGTTTTAATTTGCTTTAAATAATTGAAAGCTTTACGCTCGAGTAGAAATAAGAAGACAATATGTATAATTGAATATAAGTGTTAAATATTATTTGTTTTACTATTACTTTCTCTTTTAGTGTTTGTTTATAGAAAATTCTGCAAGATTTCTTATTTAAATATTCTATAAATTTTTCCATACGCAAAACGTTCTTTTGTTTGCTTCGAAAAGGAAAAAAAATAAAAAAAAAAAAAAATTGAAAATTAAATTCTTTGTAACATTATTATGCTGCTCTCTCTCTTTTTCTAAAAACAATTCAAAATTTATTTACAGTTTTTTTTTTTTTTTGTTGCTTTATTTCGCAATCTTTTGTTATTTTAGAAATGAAAACATTTTACTACTAGAAGTGAGTGTTTCATATATGTATGTTTATCTACGTATGCGTATTCGTGTTTATACAAACCGTAAACTGTGTTTATACAAACCCAAGCATATGTGCACACACATATATATAATATATGTTATATGCATTCTCGCATTTTGTCATTTTTCCACGGATGTTTGTTGTAACGAGAGTAAGTATGAGTGGGTGGCAATTTTCCACCCTACATATCTATGAGCATATTTTTATATCTCGCTAGATCCATGTGCATATCTTTTTACGCAGCCAAACATTAACATACAATACATACAAAGGTCATATGTCATGTAATTCGAAAATTTGTCTAACTGTCAACATTTTCGATATATACGCTACGCATTTCCATTTCATGTATAATTTTATCTATATACAGTGAAATCTTTCGACATTAAATACGCATTTGGTTGCCAATTTTAAAGAGATGATGACAAACAATAAGGAAATCTTTATAATCTACATTTCGTATCAATATGTAATGTGTTTCTGTAGCCTACCGTTAGCTGAAGAGTTTTGTAGAAACGATTGCTCTCTTTTAGAGGAACTTCTTCTCATCTTTGATGAAGTTCTTCATTATATATCCTATAAAATGTATTTAGAATTCTGATTTCTAACGGGATTTGGATGTATTTAGACATAATTCTGCACTGCATTTGTTGCTAGCATTTCTGAAAATTTCGGAAAAAAAAATTCGAATTCTGCAAAATATATTATAAATGCGTCCGCAATAAATTTTCATAAGAATCAACAACCAGGAAACGTTTCTTCAAAAAAGGTAAAATGTGATATAACATTTATCAGTGACGTAATTTTATTAATTGAAATTTAATAAAAATTGTTCGACGACTAACTAAAGTTTGTTCTAATGACAGTTTTCTTCATTGTAGAGTTCACAAGCAATGGATAAACGAATGGATAAACGAAGTTGTGAAATGTTTCAGTGATTCCGTCGGCTGATCATGTGGTCATGTTAATATAGCTTTTTTAGACGTTGCTTGTGAATTACAAAATACAAAATTTCTTGGCTACAGTGAGCATGGAAGTGAAGCGACAGTTTTGAACCTATGCGCTATGTTTTAACTTTCAATTAAAATTTTTTTTTAGATCTGCAGTTAGATAAAGGGACACCAATAAATCATCTCAGAATACCACGAAGATTGTATATATAAATAGCATATACATTATTATTAAATTATCAGTATTAATAATTTTATTAATAATCCATAAATTTTATAAGAAAAACTGTCATTCTATGTAGAGGAAGCTCAAAGCCATCGAATTCAATCGTTATGTATGAATGTATTTCCCATTTCTTTATCATTTTGACGTGCAGAAGTCGCTGATCAAAATTTGTGCACCTAACACCTAATACAGGATTGTTCACTTTGTTACAAACGAAGGGACGTAATTACTCTATCTTCATTTCTAACTGTAAAAAAAATTATATTCATCTCCGCTTCGTTAACTGCGTGTTGAGACAATTTTCGCGTTGAATTCGTAAATATGTTAAATCGATAAAGATTTACTTAATATAATAAAAGTGGTTAATGAACATATCAACACTGAGACCAACAAGCGTATTCTGTTATTGTGACTGATCGCTAGTCCTACAAGAGGAGAATGTGTTTTCTTCTCATAGTTCTTAGGACTGTTTCAAATTTAGTCGCGATAAAACTCTCCAATATTAATTTTTCTGTTACACAAAGTCGTTAAGTCAATAAAACTTGAAACAAAAAGAAGTGCCTTCTACTTTGTGCCGTATCAATGATGTTGCACAGAATGCAGCTGTAAATTATACAGATATGTTTCTACATTGAGCGCAAGTTAAAAGTAAATAAAAAAAGACCAAAGTAATTGCCACAAAGGCAAACAGCATTACTGGTTCTCGTATGCTAGTTAAGCCTGCCAGCATATAATAAAATGTGTCTAATATCCATTTTTGAATTCGATTTTCGATGTCTGAACTTGGGACCGGTTTATAGATGCCAGCACCGAGTAAAATCGATTATAATTTGACTACGATACACGAGAGCAATGCGCACCTTATCGCTACTCGTTACAGCGAGTCGATAATCGACCACTGTTGAGTTTACTCAATAGCGACAGCACCAAACCGGCCTCTCATATCTGATTGTCGTCGACCTCTCAAGTAGATTATTAGTTGCTCATAGATATAATGCAAAAACTTAATTTATTTTTAATTTGCAAACTCTAAGCGGTTTTTAGGTTTCAGATAACCTGTAGCACGCACATGAAAGTTAAGCCAAGTCGGAATCTCGTCCTGATCGGTCCTTTCTTTTCATGTTATAAACGAAAATGCAATTACAGTTACAATTAAAAAAATAAAAATTTGCTTCGACAGTAAATTTTGAAAAACTTGCTTTTTTTCATTATGCTTAGCGTACATAACAAGTGAAAACATTATAGTGATTTACGGCTCACCATTAGATACTCTACACAACTTTGCTTAATAAAGTTGTTCACATATAACAACTTTTCAAAATAAGGCGTTATACGTGGGGGAAATGGTTGAAAAAGTTGTCCGATCCGAATCATTTTCAGGTGACGTTTCTTCTAGCGCCCAAACACGTCAGTGTACCAAATTTCATCAATATGTTTAAAAATTTCCAATCTCTAGGTCTTGAAGACAAAAAACCAAAACGAACAGACGGACAGACAGATCGGTGTAATAAAAGGTGAATCTACTACAAGTTATTCTGGGTGTTGCATACATCTGCACAAACTTAATATACATTTGGACAAGAACTAGTGTAAGGTATAAAAATACGATTTACGAACGTACACAGTATCAAGATCTGGTTATGATTATTCATTTAAATTTCAAGCAATCACAAGCAACGAAACATACCACATATCGAGAATTTTCAACATGGATATTATTGCCTAGCTTTTGCAATAACTAGAAGGTTGCCTAACTTTAGATATAAATCGTAAAAATTTTGACATCTATTTTCAGCAGGAACATAATAAATATTTGAAACATATTTTTAAAATTTTATTTTTTCTTTTCATAATTTTAAAATAAAGGAAAAACACAAAAGCCAAGTTTTCATGGACGACGATATTCACTGCTTTAGAAAAAACTGCGAACATTTTACGGTATATCTCTGCTGGTGAAATAGAAATTCAACCATTTTCTTGTTTGTATCTCTAGTTTATGCGAACATGCATAAGTGTATTGTATAAATTTTTGTATCAGTAGATTTTTCATCATATAAATTCTGAATTGAAATTGTTTCATGTAATAATTTTTCATTATATACCGTAATGCTTATATATATTCATATGTGCATGCACATTCATACGTATATATATACAAAGGATTCACATGTCAACAACATATTTTTTGTTAAAATTTATTGTCGAAATTACTGAAATGTAAAATGAAAAGCAAGAGGAAGAGAATATAAAATCAAATATTGAAATAATAAATTTAAAAAACATAAGTTTTCTTTATTGAAATTAAAAATAAAACAGAATAATGTTATTTTTATCAAGAGAAAAAAAGGCTAAAAATATTTCTAAATTTTTCCACTAAATTTATTACGTATTATATAAAAAAAAAAAAAAAAACAAAAAAACACATTAATAGATAAGAAATATATTAAAGATTTTATTTCATTTAATTTAACCTCAAATTATTCTGTCGCTTATGTTTACCAGGGACAGACAACGAACGCAAGCATGAAAAGTACATTTGTCTTTTTCCGGGAACTTCCATGTTTGATACAATCAAGTAACGCATTTAATCTTTTTATTATAATCCTTTTACAAACTATTAGATTTGACTGCTCTACTTAAAGCATTTTCACAACAGGAAATTATAAAACTGAACAGACATTTTTCTTATCTACATCTTATCTTGGAAAGTGATGTTTATTAGAATTTTACATAATCTTCAGGGAATGAAATTCTTTAACAAAATTCAACTTTCCGTGAATACTGGATGCAGCAAGAGGCTCTCTAATCTTCTTGGGAATTAGTTATTTAGTTACTTCATTTTCATTTTTGTGCATTTGCCCACATTTTTTCTTCTCTTCTCTTCTCTTTTCTTTTTTTTTTCTAACTTAATATTTATAACTAATGTGGGTAAATTTCTTCGCCACTTCTGCATAGCAATAAATTCAGTTATTTAGACTTGCAACCGCTGTCATCAACTGTAAGCGCAAGCACATGGCTACAATATTTTGCATAAATCGGTTAAACATATACATATTTTAACATTTTTCCTTCCCCTGTTCCTCCCCTTCTTGCTAATCATGAAAGCAAAAGATAAAACACTAAGAAGAACTTTTCAACTTAGAATATGAGATATACAATATAACAACAAAACATAGAGAACATAATGCAAATACAACAAGCGTAGAACTTGTTCCCCTAAGCATGTGTAAACGAGTGCTATTGTTGTGTTTATGTGAGTGTTTGAGTGTTATTAAGAGGATACAAATAATGTGTCTATGAATGTCGAATGGGTATGTTTGCAAGCGTATGTGTATTTTTATATTTGTGTATGTTTGTATATGCGTGAATATCTTTTTCTTTTCGTATATTTGTTTGTGTGCACTTTATGAAAACTTTGTTGCCAAAGCTGGCCGCAATGCGTTAAAAAGCACTCAACACCACATAACATTCAACAGCAACTAGCAAAACTAATAACAACCACAACGAAAACAACAAAACAAAATTGTTGTAACGAGTTTAAACAAAAAATTAAAGTTTCATTCATTCTCTGTCTCTGTCTCTCTATCTATCGCGTGTTTTTTTTTTTTTTTTTTTCATGCATGAATTGGGTCAAAACAAAAAATGCGTTCATTTTCAAAGACTTTTTCTTTCGACATTAAGTTTTCTCTACAAAATTTTGTTTCGAAGACACTATAACAACAATAACAAGTGAACACAGTTACTGACCAAAAGAATTACAATATGTTGTGGGTTTTTTAAAAGCAATATATTTAATTTTTTATGTTTTTTGTACTATTTTCTTTTTTTTTCTTTTTTTCTTGATTCTACCCCATGTTCGCATACAGTTTTAAATAAACTAGTTACGCTTCCTTCCTTTCAACAGATAGTAATGCTCACGATGATATGGTGGTAGTGATATATGATCTTTTTCCACTTGACTCTCTAAACCTCTAGTCTAAAAGTGGTCTGCGTTAGTTTAAAAACCTTAAGGACGTTGGGTAAAGGTTAGGGTTAGGTTTCTCCTGCGTATCGGAGAGAGTGAGATAATATATATTGTTGCATATACGCACAATTTACCAAAATACTGCACAGTTTGGTTACGTTCGAAACAAGTGTTCCTGAGTTCCCCTGTAGATGGGAAAAAAATGTTTTGTTTCTCTTATATGAGAAGGAAATATTGGCGAATTATTTTGTGTGTTTTGCTTTATTATGAGGTATGGCAGGTATGGGTTTGATATTTTAATATTTAAATTTTCAAACGGAATAATTTGTAGCGACATTAGAGTGTAAATATGCGTAAAAGTGTGTGTGGCGAACAATTTCCCGATGCTGATGACTTTTGGATTTAAAGTGAATCCCGAAACCATAACAGGTAAACGTGACTGAAAAAACTTAAAATTACTTTGCTTCGAAGTATAGGAAAGTTATTCCCTACACCAATTGTGATATAAGGGTCTATTAATTTTGTGAGGAAGGATTTGAAATAGACTCATCTACCTTCATACCGAACTTAGCGTGGCTGTCGGTCCCTATCTTTTCTTGTTATCTGTTCAACCTACAGGCCGCAATTGAGATGAAATTCGATGGACTGATGCATTTTGGCACAATAACAAGCGCTATTGAAAATGCGCTCGGGTTGAACTACTTTTTCTCTACTTTTCATATAAAACTTCATTTTGAAATATCGACATATAGACAATTTTAGGATATGTAGTGTATTCAATGCTTAGACCTGCTTCATTATAGCGTTTTTACTTCCTTCCTTTTCATTCATTTTGTCGAAAATAAATGGTATTTTTTAACAAAGTTTTCCTTGAAAACAATGCGCTCTTGTCTCCTTATGGTGCAACAATTACAGCATGGTTTGTTACAAATTCCAAAATATGCGTAATTAACAAATAAGAGTGTGCAAACCAATAACATCGACGATTAGGTTGCATACCCTTGATGATACCAATTTAAAGGGCTCAGGTGACGATATCGTGAGTTTTTAGTATGAACAGATTCGGTCCAAATTCTTGCAGGAAATATTTGCAATTGCAACCGGGAATATTCCATTCTTCCCCTTGCTATTAGCAAACATTCCTTCTTCGCTCGAACAGTTCTTCGATTCTTACGACGATGCCTACATAAGAGTTGCTTTAGGGAAAGCCTGAAAAGACAAGCCTTTCTTCGAGATGGAATTCGAATATTGTCTGAACAATGGGGCAAATTCGTAGCCAACGACGAACAATATTTTAAATAAAATATATTCTACCGATTTCCCTGAATAAATCTTCAAAACAAAAGACAAAAGAAGTGCCTTCAAACTTATGTGTATACCCTATTAATAGCACTAAAATAAATGCCATAAGCAAGCTATAAAGTTGGAGACCACTGCCTACGCTATTCATCTTTTTGTAGCAAATCTGTGTAATGGTATTTCTAAAATCTCGCATATCGTTCAAGAAATTCTTATTCGAATTATTTTTGATATTGATCTCTTTATGTCTGTTATCTCATTCATGCTCGAATTTGCATAATTTTTTTTTTACTCTGATTGAAAACCAAAATTATGTGTTCGTTTTCTTAACTTATTCTTCTTTTGTATTTTCTTTTGAAACTTAATACGCAAGTAGTTCTTCAAAAAGTTGACTATCAAGAACAACAGTAACAGTAACAACATCAACAAAAACGAAAACGAAAACGAAAACAAAAGCAATAGTAACCAAATAATATGCTGGTGATTGTGACCCAAATAAGTTTCTTTCTTACATTCTTACATTAAGCGCTTATGGAAGTAAAAACAAAATCATTTTTCTCTTTTCATGGGGGGTAACATAAAAAAATATGAGTTTACTCACTTAGATACATTGACTGACGTTAACATGATGATAACCAGAAAAATGGTTTGAAAACTGAATTTTTGATTTTGATTTCATTTTTTCTTCTTTAACCTGTTAGAAAATGAAGTGATTATTCAGGCAGCGACATAGTGAAAGTGTTTTAATTGAATATACGTACATTTGAGTGGGCATGCGCTTAAAATAAAAAAAAAAAAACTCTGTTAATTTAATATGAAGTAACGTAGCAAGAGGCGATTATGATCCATTTTTGACATTAAAGCTAAAAGGTTTCGCATTGCCATTGAATATCGGTATTTTTATGTTCAATCTCGTAGCATAGGCGGATGCAATGGATATGATATGAAACGGATCACCTATAAAATACATGTTACTTTTATTATTAAAAATCTATATTTTTAAAATCAATTCCGCAGGAAAAAGCAAAGCCTAGAAAATAATGATTGGGGAGAATGTTGAGACCTTTTTTGTTTCTTAAAAAGAAGAGGAAAAAGTAACAACGATAATAAATGGAAAACCTATGGAGACAATTTTTTTCTTTAAAAAATTTTATTTAACCATGTAGTGCCTATATTATAATCCATGATACCTTGCTCTTGCTCGGGAAGCTTCATGATTGCATAGCTGTTAAACCTCTGTGGTTTATCGGTTAAGAGTTTGATTAAGTGATTTTCGTAGTCCTCTTTTTAATTCAACTTCAGACTATGAAGGGATTTTAGAGCAAGCAAAGCAAATTGGACGGGGCAAG
This sequence comes from Glossina morsitans morsitans, assembly GCA_001077435.1. Lineage (NCBI taxonomy): Eukaryota > Metazoa > Arthropoda > Insecta > Diptera > Glossinidae > Glossina > Glossina morsitans. The sequence goes on along the minus strand of CCAG010020250.1, from coordinate 9,847 downwards.
GTCTGGTCTGGTTTTTCACGTCTTGAGAGATATGTTAGATCTGGTACTAAGTTGATGGCAATTGTCGGCTTTAGTCTCAACCACTTCTGGCCCGTTCATTAAATTGCTGGCGTGGAGTGAGTGGAGACTGGAGACGAGTTTTACTAAAGGTTCGCTAATAAAAATTCTGTCAAGCAAATTTTTCATTAAGTTTATCTATGTATTTAGCTGTTCGCATGCGGCTCAAAATTGTTTTGCAATCAATTTTTAATTCCTTAGTAATGTCGTGGTAGATTGTATGCCGACCTTCTTTGGCACATATGACATTGAAATTTCCAGACCATGAGCGAGCAATCAATTTCCATGCTTTTGCATTCGATAAGGCATTTTAACAGTTAACACCACAAATTTCTTTCACCATTGCAAACAGACCAATTTTATCATAGCACTCAACAAGTCACCGCTCTGACACATATATTATATGCCAACGACTATATGATTTGTGGATAATAACGGCTTTCAAACGATTGGGAACGAATGGCATCGAGCTTCTTACCTAGGATTTCAAAGAGACTGTCTACGTCAAAAGAGTTTTACTGAGAAGTTGCAGACTAACAGCTTACCCTTTTCTAGGTTTCTCAAGCCTCTATTACACTAACACAATACGTCTTTAGGAAGTGTTTCAGGCAATGGTTGAGAAAATATGAGACTGAATCCGATTTGAAAGCATTCAATGCTTTTGCAAATTAAGTAAACATTTAAGATGAAGTTTTTGGTGTCGATTATCAGATCGGATATTGAATTATAAATTTTCTCATTGTTTTCTCTGTGTGAAACTTATGATTCGATCCTCCACAGATGCTGCAAAGACATTGCAACCTAAAATCGTCGAGGAAACTGCATGAGGAAAAATATTTGGCAACAGAAGTGACTTTTTGCGGTCCCGAGGTATGGGGAGTTGCAGACTAGTAGAAAGAAAAATACAAACATTAAACGCGTTCTTCTCGAAGCCCTTGAACGAGTTCCCACATTTCCCACAAATCCGAAAAACATTTTTTATTTTGATCAAACATTTGTTCGTTCTATTCCCCGCCAATCATACAAAAATCAATGTTTCCAGGATACCCTACCACATACTTCTCTAGGTATAATCTGGTAGATATACTTTTTTTCAAATTTGTATCACTTAACACGTAGACCGCATAGGCTCATAAATTGAAGATGCGCAGCGAAAACAGCTGCAATGTCTTGCCATTTTCTATTTTCCAAAAACAATTTCTTTCTTAAAGTTAAATATACGATTAATAATTTCTTCGTACACTTATTATTCCGTTTTAACTTTCCTTTCGTTCCAGAAAAATTGTCAAAAATTTGTTTTTTTTTTTTAGGCTGCCACAGTGGTGTTACTCCATAATTCATTTTGCACATCTGACTGAGCTGTGTATTTATTTCAGATTTTTCCTTCTTCTTTTTAAAAACATAGAAGCAAGCACACCTGAGGTATTCATAATCAACGTAACATTTTAATGTGAACAATATAGAGCTAAACAAAAGAGATGGCGTTACCTATGGCGCCGTACAGGTATACAGTGGCGCGAGTTGAATGAATAAAACGAGTTGTGATCTCATGAAATTTTGCAGCAGTTTTTTTTTTTTTTTTTTTTTTTTAATTCCCTCGCAACAAATACTAGTAAATAATTAGCAGAAAATCTTTAAAACTCACTTATCTTGTGCAAAGAGAAATTTTTAGGAGATTTATCGAATACCGAAGTAAATAAATAAAAAAAAAAATTTTATAAATTTTTGTTTTTGTTGTGTGTATAGCCAGCAAATCTACTTAAATTTCTAGTTTACGTAAATTAAGTAGAAAGAAACGCACTTACGAAGTGTGTTCAAGAAAAACAAAGTAAATTTTTATTTTTCATATCAATTTTGTCCACTTCAAAGTAATCCCCATTAGATGTAGTACACTTGTGCCAACACTTTTTCCAATCCTCGAAGCACTGCTGATAAAGTGTGTGAAGATAAATTCGAATTTAACCAGCAAAGACACCACACCCACCATTTAATTCAACAGAGTTCTATAAACACGCTAACAGGCCTCTGTTAAATATGTGAGTGAGAAATATGTAATAAGATATATAAGATATAGGTAAATAGAGGGAACGCTTCCTAGCTTGGCCGCTCTAGAGTCTCAAATTTGGTTATTTTTCCATACCCAAGTTGGACTCGATTTTAACAGCAATTATTAAAATAAACGATCTCAGAAGTTTAAACGGGAGAGGAAGAGACAGACATTTCATGCGTTGAACATGGGTGTGATGCGTCGACTTTTGCTTACAAGGCGTCAACACCAATGAAAATGCGACAAGCTTCTACATTACGACACCTAGCAGATTATGTACGTATGTTGTTGTAAGTTATCATTACTTTTTTCCCTATGACCTGCATAAATAAAAGATAAAGATCCCTGTCTACTTATCAACATTACGCAGGTAAGACTTAATTCCTTTAAAACTACTTGGAAGCAATCCTCTCATGTGTAGAGAAAATGTTTGAGATTTTTATTTGCTAGTGGTAAGTATTTTCTTTTTTTCTTTTTAATATAAGCGATGTGTGAAAATTTTCTGTTTAAAAGCAAAATTCTAAAAAATAAAGTAAAGAACTTTGTATTTTAAACACAACAAATGTTGATGACATTTTTTGTAGTGGTGGTTGTCATCGTTACTGTTGTTTTCGTTGTTCTTGTTGGTTTTGCTTTCTTTGTTGCTTTTGACATTTTGACACATAAACACACATTAAATTTACTGTGCATAAGAAAATACTAAGCGGAACAATTCGCCGCCGTCATAAACTATAGACAAAAAGTAAAACAACCCTGTTTACCAAGATTTTTATGACAAAAGGAAAAAAATTTTTTCCATCATAAATCGGTAGGAAAAAGCCACATCTTAGTCGAATCCTTGATACTCATTATTTATAAATTTATTTATAGAATATTTTGCAATATATTGAAATATTGTTAGAATTTTTTGTTGTTTTTTTTTCCTGATTTTCGTTATTTTAAAAAAGAAGACATAAAATGTGATTTATTTTCATGTGAACTCTTACAAGACACCTACACCTATATCGATCTATTTATTGCAAACGATATTACAAAATTAGTATGCTTCGTAACGAGAGGGTGACTAAAAAGGAAAAATAATGAAAAACGTCAGAGCAGTACTCAGACTTACGCGAAGGCTTGGAAAACACTTAAGCAATGGTAGAGAGCAGCGAAAGCAGTCACATCAGAAACAATGCAATCAGGATGTAAAAGTTACAATAAATAAATAAATATAGTTACGAGAAGAGATACACATAGACGCCCGCAAACACGTACACAATTACTTATTTAATGCCTGATGATTCTAAGGTCTGTTCAAAAAATGCTTTAATTTAACTGTAGTTGCTCTTTGCGCAAACTTTTAAGCTGCTTTAGATCTAAGCAGACAGACAGACAGATAAACACAATCAACCTACTCTTTGCAGATAAACAAGTATGTACCCATTTATATATACATACATATTATATATATTATATATTAAGTTATGTTGTGTAGCACGGTGTTTTAAATTGTGTTTACGCTTGTATTTGCAATATTTATATGCTTGCGTTTAACTAATATGTGTTAGTGTTGCCTTATATGCATGTGTATAGTACCTAAATTTATGTCAATCTGCGTGCATCTACTTACGTTTACAAACACAAATGTATATCTGCGCTGTGCGTGCGTACATCTTCTTTCTCTATTTAATGTATTTACTATTTTATGTACATATATATATACCACATCTGGCATGGATGCCACTTAAGCTTTAGATCTTCAATTACCTATTCTGCTCATACATACTTAGCAATGCTTATGGCGAACGTGTATTTGTGTTTTGTAAGTGCGCGTACACTGTACCCTTACTTAATATACATTTTCTATGTGTACTTACAGTAGCTTTTGTTAACAAGCGGACAATGAATCAAATATTTTGGAAATTTCAGTTTGATTTAATTTGAAAAAAAAGGAAGAAAAAAATTGAAAAATTCATCTTCGATTTTTCTTAATGTACAACTACAACAGGGCCGGAACTAAAAGTTTATAACGGAATTTTTCAGAGATCAATTTGAAATAAAATGCTGTCGAATGGCGCTTTGGAATTCCTAAATTTTTATTTATTAAAGAATGGCTCCGCACTCACCGGGGTATCTTATTCTTGGCTTGCAGTTAATATCTTCAGAATGTTAGATAAAAGTTGAAGGGGTTAGCTGTGCGCTAAGTTTGATAAACATGGCCTTAAGCGAAAAGCCACGCAGTATGCTTACTATTTTGTATGAAAATACGTCCATGAGAAAGCTCTGTTCAAGGCGGGTACCACAGTTGGCCACTTTCGATCCAAATCGACGACGGGTTGATGATTCAGAGCGTTTTTTGGAGCTTTCCAGATAAAAAAAGGACTTTTTCATGCGATGTACGGCAATCAATGGAACATGGACTCACCATGACGGAGTCAAGTCTAAACTAAAAATGTGAGAAACGGCTTGGAAGATTATGGCTGGCGTTCGTACTTTGAGATGCACATGTTGTAATATTGTTCGACTATCTTGAAAGGGACAAACGGTCAATAATGAAGAAGATTGAGTGGATTGCACTTAGCATTGCTACGACATTCTTTGCGTTTAGCCCCCAATGATTATTTTCTATTCGCAGATCTCAAAAAATGCTCGCTGTGAAGAGATATGATTCCAAAGAAGGGATGGTCGCCAAAACTGAAGCGGGTTTCAAAGTAGTGCACAAATCGTTCTAGAAGAACGGTATAGAAATCTTAGAGCAGCGTTAGAATGAACGTGTTATTCTTGAAAGAGGACTTGACCTAAACGTTATTGCTTTTTTAACGATCCTACGAAATTATTGAATGATGCGTTATTAATAATACGGAAATTTTCAAGAAATAGAAGATCATTGGAGTTATAATTTAAAGAAGTGTAAGGTTTTTTGCTCTTACTCCTATCAACATTTATGTTGCCGATGTAGAAGCTAGTAGTACGGATCCATTATATTATCACCTAAAAAAATGTTTTCCTTGGTGTCACTCTGAGCACACAATTGCTTATTTTCCTTAAGTTCTTAAATAATAAATAACTATTCAAAATAATAAATAACATAAAGTTGGGAAAGATTTCTAGGGTTTTTGTGGAGCAAAGTGATTAGAAAAGCCGTTTAGTCGAATTACACATATATTGAGAAACGTCTCTTGCGAATTTCACAGCTATGTACTTCGTCTTATGGCTTTGTAGTTACAATAACAATAATAATAATAAAAAATAAAAAATAAAAAACGATATTTTTTATTTTCATGCAAACAAGAAATGATTTTAAATCATTTTAAACTGAAATCGCATTTTGATTATTATGATAATTATGAAACAAAAGACATAAAAATTTACATATTTCGCATCGGGTAATAATTCAAATCTTACAAGCTGCTACTGTTCGTGTTTAGTTGTGATGTTAAATAAATGCTTTTTTAGTGGTTAAACAACAGCTGTTAGACAAAGTTTTTCTGCCTTAGTTCTTCGTTGAAACGAGACAGCAACAACAACAAATAAATTTAGGTAAAAAGTGTATATTGTATATGTATAGATGATATGAATATGGCACAAGTGCAGGGTCGGAAAGTTCGAAAGTTATGGGCGTTCCCTCTCTCTCTCTCTCTCTCTCTCTCAGCTGTCGTATTAAGTTTTCAAAACGAAAGAAATTTAAAGACTCACTCTCTTCTGAAAATGCTGTGTCCATACCCAGAGCCGTGATTGACTGGCCCTCATCTAACCGGCCGGCTATCTGAATGCGTATGATTTAGTCACTAAACCCAAATCCAAAAGTTTTTTTTGCACTAACGCATTTTGCAAGAATCGACGAAATGATTTTTGCTTACGTCTAACGTTACGGTTAAAAGGATCTTCCTTCTTATGCCAATGAAAAGCGCTTGTCTACGCGCATACGAAGCTGCTATGCCAGAGTGGAAGAATTTGAAAGTGTCTTCGATCTAATATCGAATTTAAATCTACTCTATATGCGGCTGGACAGGCATCGTGTCCATGGTCTTTACTTATGCTAATATTTAAAACCATCTATCCGTATATATATAAGAACCACTGTATAAATTTTAAAATTTATTATCATTATCCTTAAGCAAATGCTCTGTGTAGTTTGTAGGCAAAGTGTAATGTGCATGAGCGTGTCTGCTCGCTTTATTGGTACGTGCTTATTTGTTAATGCCAAATTAGAAATTTTATTTTAGTATTTTCGGATTGAAACGTATTGCGTATTATGCCCTCAAGAAATACATGTTAAACAGCATAGTGCTTAAACTAATAAATATGGCTTAAAAATAAAGATATATATTTTAAATTTAAAAACAAAAGTTTATGATGGCAGCAGAAATTTTACAACATTTACAAATTTTACGGTATGCTTGTCCCTCAGTCTGTTATTAAACACATTTGAGTCCACTAAAGTTATTTTCAGCCATTAAAGCAATAATCTTCGATAATATTTTGCCTACAAATAGGTCGACGCATTCAAACAACTGTTTATTTTCGTTTCTATGCATTATTATAAGCCTTTACTTAACTCGCCATCTTTTGAGTGCGGAAACATTCAATCGATATTTCTGACACTTCCGCAAATCCAATCATACGGGAATGTTGCACGCGCGTTTTGTTACGATGATAGCACAATTTCTTAAAGTCACTTTGACTTATATATATATATATATAATGTCTCGGAAGAGGAAATGTCAATCGATATTGCGGGCATTTTCGTATGTCTGATTAGATTGAAAATTTGCATACGTCATTCATTCCGATGGCAATGAAGTAAAAATTTGTGTATATTCGAAGTGGCCGCCGTTTATGCTTTTCTTAACAATCCTCTTGACATGCATACCATGGACATCCGCCTGAGTAGCCTAGTACATACCAAGCCAGTGGTCGCAGGTCCATATCTCAAGTGAGATAAGAGTTTCTTTGCCCGTGCTCAGTTGGTAAAGGCATAACACTTATCGATTGGGCACACACTCACTGGACTACGGCCACCACCTCTCTATTTCTTTCTCTTTCCTCTCTGCTCACTGACCGTCACCATATTAGACGAACACATTCGCAAAGTGATTGGCAATTGTAAAAAAAACGAATAAAATAAAAGGACTTGGAGAACAGAGTCCACTATATAAAGCGAACTGGTAAGAAACCATGCAATACTGAAGTTCACATAAACCAATACACTGAGACTTTCAGCAAATAAATAATTGAAATCGTAATTGACTAAAAATTGAAAAAAAATTTGGAATGGGAACATAATCTTGTTCCAGTCACTTTTATGCGGCAATACGTAAACGTGACCATGCATAAAAGTGACTTTCATATGAAAGTCACTGTACATAAAAGTTAATGGGGCAAAATTTATGCTTCCTATTTTAGTTCACTTCAATAAAGTCTTTTTTTTATCTTTATTTAATTTATTATATTTGATACCAATTTATCTGGTGTTCCTGACACTCGGGTATGCAAAGTAAGTTCTACTTGTCGGAGACACGAAACAATTTAGACGACTCACTGACGATTTTGTAGCAATTTATTGCAGAACTAGAACTAATGGAAAATGTTAAGCTGTCGAAGGTACTTTTCAAAGATTTTTTTGCCTGAATATATCAAAAATAGAATTTCATTTTTTATCCTGCGTGCAACGAAATGACAAAAAAAGCAAAACGGCAAAAAAATCAATAAATTTATATTCATTCATGGTAACGTCAAAAACTTCATCCTAAATTTTTAATTTAATTGCAACCTCAATATGAGCTATTCAGCTTCCTGTCCATTTGACAGTCCTCAGAATTATGCTACACAAACTTATTTTTGTTTAGAAATGGCTTTAAATAAACGTAAGTACCTTCTCCAGAAACCTTTTGGCAGATTAGCGAAGTTGAAAATCAACAGGGAAGACATTAGTCTCGTAGTGCCCGAGAAATAGCTCGACATTTCAAAGGAAAAATTTCTTAGGGGTGTGAAGATAAATACGAGTTTCACTAGCAAAGACACCCACCATCTCTCTTAACAGAGCCCTGAAAACGATCTAACAGAGTTTTATTAATTAGTTAGAATTAAGATACGGTTGGACTTGGAGGCCTGCTCCCCTCAAATTAGCAAACGCATAATATTTTAGTGGACACCTAACGAACCTATATAAAAACACCTTTCAAACGAGCTAAACAACTTAAAATTCCAGAGCTATGGTTAAAAAATTTTTGAAATTTCGTAAATTAGCATAAACCAACTATGGAAAAAAGGCCATTTTCGAGTTGCTGGTACCCCGAAACTGAAAGGTTCCACCGATATTCACCTATGTCACGTGAATCTATATGAAATTCAAAATTTTCTTTGCGTGTGCATGCATTTTATGACTACCTCCCACAGTTTCACAGTTTTATCGGTTGAATTCCTTGTAAACGATACGCCATCAAGTTTAGACCAGAGGGCAATGCAAAAATAAGTTTGGCTACCTTCACTGCGATAAAAAGTCGAGATTCGTATGACAGGCACTACACCAATACAACTTCAGCATTCGATAATTTTATTTATATTTGAGGCAAGGGTGGCCCCTGCGGTTATTACGATTGATAAATCACTAGTAATTTACATTTTTTTTAATACATTATTTAGTTAATAGCTCTAAACCGTATTTTAAAAATAAATCTTGCGCAATAATTTTATGAAGAGTTTTCATAATAAACTTAAATGAATTGAAATAAATTTAATATGCAACATTTTACACATCACTGAGCGGAAATAATGTAAATTATTGAAAAGCATTTCCCCGATGGTAAGATAAAGAGAAGAGAAAGCACAGAAAATTGATTCAATTAATTAGGTAGAAAGTTCCATTTACCACCATACCATACCTATACCATTTCATACATATACATACCCATATCAACCTAATCAGGAGTATTAATAATAATTAGAATTAAACTATTGAAAACATGCTTATATATATATATATATATGCATACTTGTATGTATTCAAAATGTATGGTAAAGTTTTCTTTGGAGCTTAGGTTTGCAAATGAAACACTTTGTGGATTAAGTTCTCTTCTGCAAATGATAAGAACATTATTATTAACTATGAACATTACAATCAATCAAATTATCTACAAATGAATATTTGTATATTATGTTATAAACGATGAGCGTTTCATAAGCGATGAGTCATCTAATAAGTTGGAGAAATAAATTTAATATATGATATGTACTTTCCGGAAGACAAATAATGGAAAAGTTTTTACGTCGCGTCATTTTATGCGATTAAAATCGTTTTGCTTTTGCTTATTGTGACTAAGCCGTCGTCTTATTTTTAAGTTCTGTTTGAAGCTAACATTCCCGAATTGCATATAATGCAGTAGAATAGATTCAAGGAAGAAACATGCATACCACATATGCCGGCAAATGCCTTGGAAAAGTGTATAAGCTGTCGAGTGAGTCTCCTCTATCTTCCTGGCGGAGAGTTGTTAGTTAACGACTAGTCATTGCGATTCGTAACAGTTTTGGATTTCAAGTTGACTTGAGGAACAATGCTGAAAAGCACGCTAACTGCAAGACAACTTGGGTTAATGCCCTAACTATCTTTAGCTATACTTTCTTCAAGACTAATTTTAAACTTTATAATGAAGTTTTTTTTATCTGATGATTTTGAATGGGAATCGAATTAAACAAAATAAAATTAGAATTGAAACATGAACTTATGATTAACCATCAATCGCCTTTACGTGGAAGTTCAGG
>CCAG010020241.1:0-35812 GCA_001077435.1 Glossina morsitans morsitans | reverse complement strand
CTGAGGAATTGAAACGGGTCGACAAATATTTAAATTGTGAACAAATTATCAAATAGGAAACAAGAGCAATACTGATAGATGGTAATCAAGACACTTTCACCGACGATGAGCAAATGGGAGAAATTAAATATCGTGCCACTATGATAGACAGAAACCTGCAATTAAGTTTTGATTATATATGCAAAAAAATGCCTTTTTTCACAAGAATTCGAAACAAATTTCCAATAATGACAGCAATACAAGTGTACAATGCAATAATAGAACAACTTTGACTAACGTTCAATAATACTGTTTTTAGGAAATCAACAAATGGAGGAAAGTTTAATAAACCTACAAATTAAAGGGATGCGTTGTAATTTGCGATGGTATAAATTTACGTCCATAAGGGTTACGCCGAATTGTTTGAAAGATGATTCTCCGTTAATTAAAAATTACTTACTAATGTACATATTTAAGATGAAAGGTGGTGTGTTACCAAATTATTTGTAAAGACAGTTGCTGTACGTATCTGATGCTTGGCCTTATAATTTAAGAAATAGATGTGACTTCAAACTGAGTGTTAGCTTCGCCCAAAATGTATTATTTTACGAGAGACTAAAATTGTGGAGCTGTTATACTGAAAACTCCTAATATTAGGTTATCGGCATATGGCATCCGCTACATCAACTGTTGTTACCACACCTAGCCTTATAATTTAAGGAATCGATGTGACTTCAGACTAAGTGTAGGCTTCGCTCAAAATGTATTATTTTACGAGGGACTAAAATTGTGGAGCCGTTATACTGGAAAATCCTAAAATTAGGTTATCGGCATATAGCATCCGCTACATCAGCTACCTAGGTATGTCAGTTTCGCTCGTTATCACCCTTAGGTCGAGCTAGGTATTATTGTATTCGCACCACAGGTAGCAAGTTTTGAGATACCAGTTCGAAATTGGGTTCAAGAACGAATCTTTTTCAAAATGGACTGAATCTAACTATTTTTATGGTCACACCCCACATAACGATTGATTTTAAAAAAGTCGTTATATGAAAAAATTTACAATATTCCAGCATTTCTTGGCAAAACACGCTGGGTAATAGTACTTCCATATATTAAATAGTTGTCAAAACTTTGGGTCGGAGGGTAATATTTTTGTAACTGTTTCCCATATAATCGTCCCTATAAAAAGGAGGTCTTGCTATGGAAAGCAAGTATAATTTTTAATATTTTTATAGGGAAAGTCGGCCCATACTGATTTGACATATAAATTTATTACACTAAGTTGTGACCACATAGGTCTATATATCGCACCGTACCTCATTTGCAACGTAAGGCCTTATGTGAATAAGTGGTTTTACGATATGGTAACAACGCCTAATGTTAAGCCTTTGACGACGACAATTGTGCCGGAAAAACTAGATTAGAATTAATTTTACTAAATTTGGACTACCCATTTATTCAACTTTTAGATGCTCTACAAAGCAAGGCCAACCATGAAGAGTATGCCTTTGCAAGCCAACACTGTATCATTTTTGTTATTTTATCGCGCAAATTAATGAAAAATTGTACTAAGCGCAGTAGTATAAAGTGTGTAAGAGTCGACTTAGCCAAACTACAAGGAATTTTATCTATTTTTGTACCCTACGCCACTTGTGACATAGGGTATATTAAGTCAGTGCGGCCGTGTGTAACATGCAGGAGGGCTTAAGATAGATCCCTTTTTTATTATATCGATCGATTTAGAATCATCATCTGAATTCATCTAAGTCCGTCTGTCCGTCTGATGTCTGCCCATTTAAATTTGTGTCCAAGCTACAGGTGGCAATTTTGAATATATTTGGATAAAATTTGGTACGGTGACGTGCATTGACTCAAGAACGAATGCTATTGAAAATGGTTCGGATCGGTTCACTTTTTCGACTACTCCTCTTATAACACCCTATTCTGAAAAGTCGTTATACGGGAAAAAATTGCAATTTTAAAAATTTTTCGCAAAAGTGGTAAGCAGTAGTATTTGGGCATTGTAAAACTCTGGACCGGCTCTTTTGAACCCCCTCTCGCATAAAAAAAACTGAAGTTCATACGATGAAAAGGTACAATTTTTAATTCTTCATGATGAAAATTATATCATAATAGTAATTTGACATAAAAAAATTAACTGCACTAAACTTGGACCATCTCGACCTATTTTTTGAATTCTACCCTAATAAGGATTATCGGGAAAAGTGATTCTTTATAGTGCAGACGTCTAACTTTTAATATATGGTGATGAAAGTTGACTCAATGAACTCTCCAAAATTTGGATCATCTACGCCTATTTTTGGAGCCTGTCCTATGTAAGCAAAAATTTGCATTCCATTAGACTACATTTTTGGCTGGCTGCCTCATAAATACGCACATGAAAAATATGCCTTTATATAGAAAGAAGATATAAATTTTGTATTTTATAATAAAAATAAGGATTGTGTTAGACAATGAGGACAATGTTGTTACTTGCTTTTATCTATTTTTTTCTAGTTCTTCTTTTCTCTCTCTCTAGTTCTTTTTCTCTCTTTTTGCATTTAGTTAAATAGCAACATTTTTGTAATCGAAACTTCAAATCCTACACTTTTTTTTCGTTCTTAAGTTCAATTTCCTTTCTGCTTGACGCGGAATTATGTAAATTTCGTAAACCTCTCTGCAATTGTAGGCGAGTGATTTTGTCCCTTACATTTTTTTTTTTTTTTCATTTTTATGCAAATTCATTTTAGCTCGCACCAAATCCATCACGGGCGAGGATGTGTATATTTGTGTGTGTGTATAAAGTTATTAATAATTGTTTATTTAAACAGAAATAATTGGAAAATTTCCTGTTATTGTTTTTAATTGAGCTCTGTTTTAAATGCATGAGTCTTTGAAATGAATTAATTTTTCCCTTTGATTAAAAAAAAATGGCAAAAAAAAAAAATTTTTTTTTACCTTAGGTTTCCTTTATTAATTGCATTTTAATATTCTGAACGTTTCTTCATTATAGGCTCACTTACCTGAAAGCTATGATTTACGTTTTTAATGCTACACTCGGCTGTGCAAACATCAGATAAATCAATTTCATCGAAAACATCACTCTGTAGGGGGTAGAGAAGAAACGGAAAAATGAAAGAAAGAAATTTTATTATTATTATTCGTTAATGTTGTCCGTAACAAGAAAGAAAGAAAACAAGAAAAGAAAAAAAGAATTCGACAGAACTTTTGTTTTAGGTAGACAAAGATTAATCAATTACTCGAACAATTTGCGTTGAAAGGAAGAGCTTTAGTTTTTGTTTCACTGATTCTATCTGCAATAATCGTTAAGTTTGCTTCGTTAACATGGTTGGAAGGATTGTTAACAATTATTACCGTAATCTAATTAACGTAATTGCTTATTATCAGACTTAGCGTATAGCAAGCCTCGTTTTGCAGGTTTCTTTAATTAACTTTATAATGGGTTTTCACTTTATGATACCCTACACGATTTGTGGTCCGAGAGTATATTGAATTTGTGCGTATGTATGTAATATCTAAAAGCAATTTTAGAATCGATTTAAATTTGTCTATCTACCCATCTGTCCGTCCGTCTTGTTTTCCTATGTTTAACCTTCAGGTAGTAATTTTCGAAAAATTTTATGAAATTTGCTGCACCGACATGTTTTGATCCATGGACGACCGCTATTGAAAATGGTTCGGATCGGATCACTTTTTCGAACATTTTCAATATAGAACTTTACTTTGAAAAGTAGTTGCATGGATGACTATAGAGTTGTGTAGGGTATTTGATGGCAGATCGTGTCCCACTAGAGTGTTTTCACTTGTTGCTCTTTGTTGAGCGCAATGAAGCGAATTTTCAATAGTTAAAAAAAATTCCGATTTCCTAAAAAATATTGCACCTATTACGAAAAACAATGATGTTAATGTACAATTGAAATGTTAAAATTTTTCATTCTATTTCTATTCACAGCGTCCAAATGCATTAAACAGAAATTTTTGTTATTGTTTATCGAGCTGTGATAAAGAGTAACTTGTGAAAAGTGTTGATGGTGCACGGCAATCTTTTAAGGTTTCTGCTAGTTTTGAAACGCTCTTTCCCAAGCTACTTATGGGTAGATGCGACTTTCACGCGATGTGTATCGTTTTCGGCACACGCTGTCAATTTTCCTTCATTTTATATAAATATTTTTTTGGTAACGAGAAAATATATTATTATTATACATAATGTACCGTTATCGGTACATTTTTTTAGGTGACGTAGACAATGTCAGAAAGGACTTAAAATGGACTCAGCTTTTATTGTTATGCAGCAACACTTTCTGAATTAATCCAAGCTTGTTAGTCTCGCTGTCCGTCCGTGGTCAGACGATGTGTTTTTGTATTCAACCTGAAAGTCACAATTTTCAAGATATTTTGATCACTTATGGTATGCCGACGTATTTTGGCCTAAGGATAAATGCTACTTTCTCAGCTACTTCTCCGACCGCTAAATGAAAATATATAAGACGTTATAAGCAATTCTATTAAGCGATGTAACGTTAGTTGACTATATAACTTGACTTGGAAGAATGTCGGGGAAAATGTAGTAGGAATATAAAGAATAAACAGTGGAATTATTTTCAAGCATTTTATTTAAGCAAACCTGTACCGTTACAAAAGCTGTAACTTTGTCAACTTGCAAACCCATAACCATATAAATTATGTTTCCCTTTTCATTAGATCCTAATACAATGGCAGCCACGCTTATCGTTAGTGATATGTGACCTTTTCTCTCATTAAATTGAACTGTCAAGTCAACGCACACAAAAGCACGCAAATTTTTTTTAATGATTTGATTACACTGAACTAACAACGCCGCTAACTACATAGAGTCAACAAAAACAAAAAAGAAAACAAAAAAAAAAAAGACAAAAACAAAAGCCTAAAAATAATAGTAAAAAAAATTCCATAAAATGTCAAACGTTAAACATAATTTTAGGCGCGTGTACTTCGTTGTAGATAAACCAAAACCTTTCTACTTCCTTTGCCTAAATACACAGGGATGTGTGTGCACGCAGCTGTCATTTAAAATAAATGCCAAAAATTTTAGCGATCACAATTTATACAAATTCTTTCAGGTTAAATTACGGATGAAAATGGATTATGTTAAGCGAGTGGATAAACAAACATGAAAACTACTCAATAGACTGATTATTGTTCTTTTTTTATACCGTACATCGTTCGTCGTACAGGGTATATTAAGTTTGTGCGGACTTATGCAACACGCAGAAGCGTTTAAGACAGACCCCTCTTTCGATTCAGAATCATTTTCTAAATCGATCTAAGCCTGTCAGTCCGTCCCTCATATGTACGCCCATATAAACTTGTGTTTAAGCTACAGGTAGCAATTTCTGAGATATTTTGGGGAAATTTTGTATACTGACTCAATGTATTCGACCCAAGGACAAACGCTTTTGAAAACGGTTTCGACCCACCTTTTCTACCATCAAAAACATAAAAAACATATTTTAAAAAGTTGTGGCATGGAAAAAATTGCAATATTCAAAATTTCTCGACAAAAGTGGCCAAGTGATAGTATTTCGACATTTTAATTTGATATGAAAACTTTGGGGCTGCGGGGGCAATTTATGAACCTCATTCCACACAACGAAAACTGAAGTTCATATGACAAAAAGGTCTAACTTTCAATGCTTCATAATGAAATTAAGATCATAACAAAAATTTGAGATAAAAAAATTCATTTTACCAAATTAGGGCCACCCTCGCCTATTTTTTACCATACATAAGGATTTACACGAAAGTATATAGGGTAAAGTTTTTGTGTTCTATGCCCTACGTATAGGACATTTAAAGGTCGCCATAGCCCGAGTATAATGTATTCACGTGTTCTTTCATACAAATTTGTGGTTTTTCCGCTGAAGTGCTTTACGTGGGAAAGGATGATATAGGTTTTATATTAAGTCAAAAAGAAAAAAAAAATTCGATGTTTTCTATTTATGTCTGTAATGACTTTTTATTGCTCGCCATCGAGAGGGAGAAGGGGTATAAATGTATGCGTGACTATACAAAATGTACTTAGAAAATTTTTAAGTGAATCATGTCTATCTCTTCATAAGTCGGCCCATGCAGTTAATGACAAGATTAACAAAAATTCGCCTGGAGCAGCTAACCAAAGTCTACATATTCGCTTTCTAATACACTAGATCCTGACTGGACTTAAGGTATGTAAGAAAGTTATCTTAGTTTAGACTTCGGTACATATATTGATACTGGCATATAAGAAAAGCATATGTTGAAGAAAAAGAGGGCAGTCAGTCTTCTCCATGATACTATAGTTTGACTTGCATACCGTTTGTAATTTTTTGTTTACGTCCTATGAGATCTCTGACATGATTCATGACCTCCTCTTTGATCCTTTGCCTTTTTACGTTTTTCATAGCAAATCATGTGAAGAGACCGCAAATCTCTCTCACTCTTCCACAGAATATGGTCATTAGAGATCGGAAAGTGTTTGGGGTTAATTAGTGGATTACACGCCGCAACGCTAGGCGATCTGAAAATGTCATACTCTACATCCTTTTCCTAATCTACCGGAACCCAATTCGATTAACAACTAGTGTCTTCAATTATATAATGCGAACTTATGTCCTTCGTAAATGGCGTACTCTGTGCGCCTTACGTCCAATTTACTTGGCTGAAGGCTCACTATTCTATATTTCTTCAGCTCCTTGGATATTTGGTAGTAATCATATACCACGACAGTGGTACATGTTTACAGTAAGTAAACATTCCATCCCCTTCGTCCTACTTCCTATCTACATACTGTCAATTGTCATTGGGACTCACCATGCTTTCATGTTTGTACGTTTCAGAATCTTCTCGGACAGTACTTGATATTAATCGTATGCCGTGGGCATAGACTATGCGAAAATTTTGTAAATTGGTATACTGCTGTTGATGTACGTAGCCGATTGTCATCAAAGTTTGCCGGCCTATCATTTATTAAGTGTTGGGGTCCTCTTAACTGTTCATCGTATGTCACCACATTAGGCCATGTGAAAATGTGTGATCCACAGAGCCCGACGCAACTGGTCCTTGTTATCTTCTTTGCAGTCAATTAAATGTAGTTCTCTGTCTCTTACTTCCAAGTTACACAGCCTTGCCCTTCAATACAAGCGCCTTCAACTTGAATGAAAGTAAGTAAGTACAGGGTTTATGCGAGTTCATTATAAATGCAATACGACAATGGTAAAAAAAAGCATAGAGAGAAAGTAAGAGAGAGATAGGGAGTAACCGCGTCTGGGAACTACGAGTCGGAAGGATAACTGACCAAGTATTCGTTATAGCCATGATCACCTACCTATCGTAACTAACGTATGGCACAACGCATCGGGAAATGAACTCGAGTGTGTGAACTTGATAGACGCGCTTCTTAACTACTATGTTATCTTCTTCCTTTTGCATGAAGTTAGCCATAAGCACATCAGTCTTCGGATATGTTATGTTAAGTAAATCTGACTGCGTTACACCGGAATTGAAACCGTGTGTATGAACTTGATAGAGGCGCTTCTTAACCATTATGTGATTGCCGTTCTATCTACCGCAAAAATTTGACCCGCAAGAGAATATGCGAGTTTGTCTTCAAGGTAAGTACATAAGTCCTCGGATATGGTATGTTAAGTAAATCTGACTACGTTACCCCATTGTTATGGCTTGGTAACGTAATCGTTAAGTCGAGTGACGAATATTAATGTTAGCAGATATGTTATACTGTAAGTATGCTTGTCAAGGAACATTTACGCTAGCATAGCTGATTATTCTGACAATTACTGTTATAAATCTTCAGCTAAGTTTTTATATTAGAAAAGAATAGAATTTTTCCCTTAAAATTATATTTTTAAATTTTTATTCATATGTTGTTTCAACATTTTCGGATACGTGAACATTTATAAACAGTTGAATGGCCCCGCACACTCCAAAAGCTTTCTTTTACATGCGTGTTCCGTAAATATAAGAACAGAACTGAAAGTGTATGAATTAAGGAAAACTATTCATTTTATGCAAATGATGATGACACACTTACACCCGAAGAGAAATGAATGAAAATGTTAAATAAATATGAATGAAAAAACAAAAAAAAAAAAGAAAAGAAAATAGAAAACGTAACAAATGCTGATGTCGTTGCTGTATAATATTGTTGTTTTTGTTGTTGTCGAAACACCTAGCATTTTACATGTACTTGTGTGAGTTGGAATATTTTAAAGCAAGACAGCAAGGAGTCTATTTAAAGAATTTTCACATAAGCAGTGCCTCATGACGATACATTCGCATACACGTAAATATATGAATATATGGTATTAAGGACATATATCTTTAATTATAATATATATATATATATATATATATATATATATATATATGTGTGTGTGTGTGTGTAAGCATATTTACAAATATACTCGTGTCGCTTTTCTTTACATTCAACATTCAATGAAACAATTTGGCCTTCTCTTGAAACGCATGATTAAAATTCCATGATTTTCTTACACGTTCTTATTTGCTTTCCATTTATATGGATCACTATGTTCAATTTAATTAAATATGAAATAATGAAAAATGAAAAGGGAAAAAGTCTATCAGTCAAATTCGTTTTTGAGTCGATTTTTTTCATATCCTTTCACGTATAGAATGGTTTTTGTGGTTTTCAATAATGGCATGCTATGTAAGCGTGAGCACCTTACAGTTACACAACAAACTCTTCTTATTTACATCCGGTGGGCGTCCAATATCTGCAACTTTTATTCGAAAGGCACTGAAAGGAATATTGTTTACAGTAGTGTTAGTGAAGCAAGCAAGAAATTTGCAAAAGTTATAAAATTTATATACGAATGTATTTCAAATGAAAGCCTCTTCGCTTAAAGTCAACTGGACACGATAGTTGTTCAAAATGTACTGAAGAACATTGAAGTCGCCTCGTCATGGCAATGGTAATTGCTCACAGCAAGCTCTAGAGATGTTGCCGCATAGATGGGTTGATAAGAATGGCGATTACGAATTGGGTTTTCGAGAATGTAAATCTGAGTGCGGTGTTCCTCGCTGGGTGCTTAAGAATTGAAGTTGTGTACAAAGAATCTACGTCCCACTAAATAAGCAATAATCAGAACGGACGGGTAGGCTGCAAGAGCTACCACTTCCCAGTGGAATGCATCTGAACTCTTTATGTCGTGCGGGTGGATGGATGGATGGATGGAATGGTGGTTGCCATGAAAAAAATTATCAGCGTAATAGCTGAGTAGATAAGAATCCACCGACTACCAATTCAGTTTTCGCGAGTTCGAATCTTAGTGTAGTAGAGTGTAGCAGTTTTCTCTGATCATCGCCATGATGCACGTATAGGAGACATTCCCCAAGAAATCGTTCATATTTTAAACAATTGAAAACACTATGGAAGGACACGGCTTGCATTACCGTACATTCACACGTGCACACATTCACATCCATGAAACGACTGTTCAAAATAAGGTATTATATGGGAAGCGAGCGGAAAAGTGGTGCGATCCGAACCATTTTTAACAGCATTCATCCTTGGGCCGAAACACTTCTGCGTACCAAATTTCATTAAAAGATCCCAAAAATTGTCGCTCTTAGATTGACAGCAAGAAATCAAGACGGACAGAGGGACAGACAGGATTGGATTGGTAACATAAAAGGGTCGATTTCAAGTCCTTCTGGCTGTTGTTTACATCCGCACAAACTTAATATATCCTTTTAACACGAGTGGTGTATAGTTTAATAGGAAACCAACTAGAAGTCCTTGCATCCATTAGTATGTGGCCATGTAAAATACGAATAAGTTCTGGTTCAACTTTTTCGTTGAAATGAAAACCGACAATAGTTTGAAAAAGCGACTATGCATTCAAGCCATAACTTTAAAATTTATTGAAGTGATTTTTCGTTTTAAATCAAGCGAATCGTATACATAAAATTGTCCGGCCACAATTGATTATACAAATTTCTCTCTCCACTTATACATGATAATCAAATTGCATTTCATATATGATAATGAGATAAAGAGCCTTTCAAATATGTTTTATCCATAAATAAAAAAAAAGTGCTTGCAATTCAAATCTGAGTCCCATGTGTCAGCATTCATTAAACGCAATATGAAATTGAACGTAAGCAGTGGGAACATTAATAAAAAAAAAAAAACTAAAAAAAAAAAGCCGCAGTCGCTTAGTTACTATTATATTCGTAAATAAATATATGATTTTATTTAATTGAATTATTTTATTTGTTTCTTTTTTTTTTCCTTTTTCTTTTTTTTAAAACGAAATCATTTAATTTTCGTTTATGGTTCAAGCCCATAAATCGTACAAACACTATTATGATCGGAAAATAAAGCAAATTGGCTGTAAGATGAAAAGCAAGAAAAAAAAAAAAACATATTTTATTTATTTTTCCAACCCGCAATTTCACGACCTTCATCACTTTTATAATCATTAAACAAATATATTGACTTGGTGTAAGAGATTCATTACGCACAACACCGTGATAATCGTAGAGAAATGTTAACGTAACCTCGATTTTTAGAGCGACTTTGGGAACATTTGTTCGGTCTTAGTTGACCTTTTCGTACAATATTTCGTACAATATTCGTTCGATTCGTCGGCTTTTATGCATAAATCCAAGTCACATCTCCTTTTATGATGTCTGTTGTGTCGTTCTGGTAGTCGGAGACCATTGTTATATAGTCATAGGAAAAATCGAAATACTCACTTTTATATACTTCGCAAAAAAAACACGTGTAAATCTCTCTCCCTTTCTCTCTCTCTCTCTCTCTTTCTTTCTCTCTCGCTCTTTTTCCTCTACCTAGATGTGACGTCAGAGGCAGTACTACCAACCACAAAGTAAAATTTAGTTAAGATTTCGTAGCAATCACGAAATTTAGATGAAACCAGTAAGAACGCTATAGTTGGGCAAATCGGGACCCCTAAATACCCTACACGAACCTGCCTAACATAGTTATTGGCTGGTTTTGTTAATAATGCACCAAAAATTACACATGCAAAGGCATATTTTCATGAAAGCCCGCGTATTGGAGGATGATCTGGAGGAGGATGAAACTATCCAAATTTATTTTACTTTCTGAAAAGGTTGTTATTATTTCAGTTTCCATCATAGAAAACTAGAAGTTCTAGTTTCTCTCCTTATAAGAGATTACTTTGCATGAGAAACCTTATCTAAGTAAGAGTTTAAAAAATAGGCCGACGTGATCCAAATTCTGTAAAGTTGATTTCTTTGCCCATTTAGAAAATGATTCTGCAACACTTTGATGGTCAGTAAGAACTGGAGAAAAGCAAAAAGATAGAAAGTGGTTGCAACCTAATGGGTGTACTGTCCGTCTAAGCATTCACTACACTAACGACCAAGTGCGATCGTATCGGCCAGAACACCGATGTATCTGTGCGGCTATAAGGCAGCCTTTGACTTGAACTGAAATAAGATTGGATTCCGTACGTATTCAAGTCTTGAAGAGACCCAGTCGACTAACGTAAGTTTGTACAGAGCAGGCTTTTAGTTTAAAAAAAGGGTCGAAAAAATTATTACCCCATGCAAGCGCTTGTCACTCAACCTATGCATATGAAGAGAAAAAACCACCCCTTCCAGGTGTGAGTGATGAATTTGAATTGTAACGATATATATAACGCAACCCTATATATACATGTACATATATATATGTGCATATATATTCATATATAGATAGACATTTATATACACATATACATTCATATATATACATATACATAAGGGATTGCGTTAAAGTTTATCTCAATTCAGATCTTATCTGCTGCTATCTACTGCAACTGGCTAACGCTAAAGTTGAGAATAAGGTACAAACCGCGACTTACAATGCATAGCAGATATTGATTGTAAACTTGATACCTATATTTCATAGGACCCTTTAAATTTCAAATGTAAAAACGAGGTATAATTAGTACGCAAACGTAGACGCATAAATGAACTATAAAAAGCTGTTGCTTGCATTGTCTAGCTGATAGCGAATTCTTATTCGTCAATTTCGTAAAGAAAAACTGCTGCCTTCAGTACTTATCACAATTCCCCAAATACCCAAGTTGGCCAAGTTCCCAAAATTCCCATTATCAAGTTTTATTTCCATGGTCTAAGGTGAGCTCAGACGTTTCAATTTCCTTTTTCCTTTTTCATCTTTCATTCATTTTTCTTTGGAAATATTTTAATTTATTTTCATTTTACACTTTTTCCCAACACCATGCAACGTGATGTTGTCGATATTCATGAATCGTTAAAATGCTGTCGATGCAAAAATTTAAAGTATAAATTAACTAAACAAGAGAGTTTCAATTTTAGACCTAGCATATGTATAGGCAGGCATAGACAGGCATATGCATTGCATATGCTTTGCACGATGCATAATAAACGTAACTAAGTAACTATGTATAGAAATGTATATAAACAACAGATGTGAGTGAGAATGAGTGTGTCAGTCCATATGTAAATGAATGTATAGCCTTCGAAGTTTTTTCTCTCTTTCTTAGTTTGTTTTTTTTTTATTTTTTTTTTATTTTTCATCCAAATATGTGTTTGTATATATATATAGCTTACAAGCAGACATATGTCTATGTATGTATTAGATGTCTATATATATACATACATACGTACATCTATTTGATATTCGCGTCCATGTGAAAATACATATGCAGAGAAATAACAACGTTTCCGTTGTTGTACTGCATCGACCATAAATGAGACTTTATTGTATGCTGTACGAACACAAATTCACGTTAGTAATTTAATCAACATACATGCACACATGTATAAACACAATAGGAATATTTAAACAATACCTGGCTGACTATACGAAATGGAGAAATTTTTTATATGCAGTCATCTTTACTGCGAACAAAAATATACCTTCAGGTGTAATTGTTAGTGTGTCTAAAGGTGTGTTAAAGGAAAGCAGTATTTTGAAAAAGAGGCAACACAAAAAAAAAACGAAGAGTAAAAGGAAAATGAACTTGCCTTAAGGGGATAAAACTCATTCCGTAACATCAGCCTTAAAAACAAAAAAAAATATTTCTTTGAAAATTTTTTCCTACTTTTTCTTGGATGAAAGGTGAGCTAAGAGAATAATGATGCTCGGAGGTATGGAACTTAAGGGTCTAGCGTACGCAGACGACTTAATGCCACGCGCGGAAATAAGCAGCCCACTGTATCATCTCTATTGCCGCGCCTTTCTGAAAGACAGACCCTTGTAAATATCTCCTCAAGCATAGCTCTCTGTTTGTATAAAAATTGTGCCCAAAAGAAAAACAAAAAGTTTGCGGAAGATATACCTTTCTGATGGAACACTGATCCTATCCTTGAAGCTGAAAAATATCTGAAGTATCGTTGTACGAAAATTACACCTGTTGGCGAGGAGTCCTGCTGCAAGGAACTGCTGTTTCGTCGCCAAGCAGAGATCCCTTAAAACCGCCACAGAAGCCGCAATCATTGCAGACTGCCTGATGCTATGCTATATAGCTCTACCACTACTTCATTCAAACATTACTATGAACGAAATCGATTGCAAGTTGCGAGCCTGCATCTGGCATATGTTAAAAAACAAGGAATTATTTATGAAAGTCGTTACAAAATGCCGGCAAGGGAGCTATTCTTTTGAAGCGACTGTAATTTAGGAGGCTTTGCGGCAAGCAGTGTAAGTGCGCCAAATTTTAGTTTAGAAAAAGCAATCACTTAAGCTACGAGCCTTTGTCTAACGAAAGACATTGATTTTTTGTGTCCTACACCACTTATGGTACAAGGGCATATTAAGTTGATGCGGATGTATGCAACACAGAATAGCTTGAGATACACATACTTTTCGACCGATTCAATATCGAAACATTTTTTGAATCGACCTAATGTCGTCTGTCCATCTGTCCGCCTTGTGTATTCATTTTACCTGTCGCACTGTTTGAGATACCTTGTTGACATTTATCACCTTCTCAATCGATCTAAGCTTACCTGTCCGTCTGACCATCTAGTGTCCTTCTATTCAACCAATAGGCTGTAATTTTTAGGTTATTTCAATAAAATGTCTTATATTCCTGTGTTCAACCTACAGGCCGTAATTTTTGGGTTATTTCAATGAAAATTGGTATAGTGATGTCTCTTCGATCAAGGACGAACGCTATTAAAAATGCTTCGGTTTGTAGCATTTTTACTATATAAAGTTTTATTTTGAAACGTCGTTATCAATTATACAAATAACCAGCTCGCACTTATCTTCTCATACCATTTTTGACTGTTGAAAGAGGAAAGTTACAAAAAAAAAAATGAATTTTCTCAAAATATTTGCATAGGTTTTCCCTTGGACACGACTTTTTATTGCACTTAAATAGTAGATTGTAGCTTGAAAGGAAGTTAATTGCCATGTTGCCTAAATTTCTTATACGATGGTTTCATGAACTCCAAAGTGAGTAGGCATGGCCATATTTTCCTTTTCAAACCTGATGAAGGGTCGTCAACGATGAGTGTATATTCCAAGCTGCAGAGATCTTTCATCTTTCTCCCCCCATTTCTCCCCAACCATCACGTATACGTACGTACTAACATCCCCTGAATGATTGGCCGTACAAAACAAAAAACAGTGAATCCCAATCTTTTTTTCCCACCTTTCAAATGACGGGCGATAACTAAGCAGGCAGATGGGTGGACTATACTTATAAATTATATAACAAGCACGTGCGCAAATCGTTCAGCGGAAGGAGGCTGAACTACACGACTTTCCCAAAGGGCTGCTCTCCGCCTCTTTTATGATTCTCTGCATGATCTTGGAACTAAAGGCACATATCAAACCAAAAACTGAGAAATTGGTTGCCCAAGTAACTGACTGATTACCCAAATAAAGAAGACGAAGAAGTGTTGGGGCTCAATCAATTTTGAGCAAGGACAGTCAGAGCCCAGTCAGATAATTTATAAGGCAATCCGTTAATATCGATTCAAACTGTATCTGTTCAGAATGTTACTTCAGAATAAATCTTGTACGCGCTCATGGTTTCCAGATGATGGATGAATTTAGTACAATGCAGTATAAGCTGGGCAAAAGTAATATTGACCTGTGAAAAATTGATGAAAGTAGGTCACCCTAATGCGTTGTTCGTTCGTAGTAAAACACTGCTTTACAAAAATACAAATTGCTTTTACACAAATGCTTAATAGGTAGTGTTGTATGGCAACTGTATGGCAGTGTACTTGTGTTATGTAACAATATGTGCATAACCTGTGTTAAAGGTTTTTATTTCAATCTTTTTTTAGCCTTTTCGTTTGAATTTGTTTTTGTTTCTTTTTTTGTTGTTTTTTCTTAGCTCTTTCTATGAATCGTTTTACTATTTCGTGTAATCATTGTATCATTGTTATGCACTTTAAAGCTTAATGCCAATACAATAAATAAAACAATTAATGTTTCTTGTATGTGTTATGGTTTTTGTTTTTATTTTTTTGTTTTTTTCTTTTCATAGAACTAGACAGACAGACAGGCGCATAATACATGGCAACTCACATATATAGAGACAACCTTCATCGTATTTCATAAGGAAAAATTTTATTTAAATTTAATAATTTATTGCTCGGTTTCGGTGTATATGAGACAATGTTTTTCCAGAGAGTAACCTTGGGATGGCGCTCTGTTTTTTTTTTTTTTTTTTTTTTTTTTTTTTTGTGAATTTTTTTGAAAAACGCGTTTTTTTTATAAGGGACGGATTCAACAAGAACCGTCGCCACGGTGTAAAATTTAGTTGAAAAGAAAGTTGTTCTTTTTTTTTTTTTTCTTCTTTACTTTTTCACAATTCTATGTAAAATAGTCTTTTTAAGATAATTACACGCTTTGTTGAGCAGAAAATTATCATCGTTTAAATGCTACTGGAATATGTTGTTGAATTAATATGAGGAAAATTTCAATTTCAAGGTAACCAGCCAGCACTCTTAGAAGGTTGTCGGGTAATGAAAAAAAAAAGAAACAAGACGAGATTATGGGAATGATGAAAGAGAGAAATAAATACAAATTTTTTGATTAATATTTTCATTTTCAAATTTTTCAATGTAGACTGTACTTGAAACGTTTTGAGTGTAGTTTCCAGTGGTTCAGTAAACTCTACATGTCAGCTAGGAAAATATGTCATTAGTCAACTGTAATATTATCAGATCATTAGACATCATTTCATCTGATTGAGGTTTTCTTTATGTGACGGGTATAAAACTCATTAGCGATCGTGCGGGACTCTCAATATTCTAAAACCACCATCGAGCATTACTTCTTCTAATGAACCCTGTTTTCAACAAATGTGTACTTGTCTATCTGAATAAGACAGCTCTCTATAGAGACGACATCGATAGAAACCGGAAGTTATTTGCTTGCATAGTTTCTCTTCTATGTAATCAGCCACTGTCTGCACAAGTCTGTGATGCTCTCTTGTAACCAGAGCCGTAATAGTGCGGATATTAGCACGGCGTTGATCTATCGATCCTCTCTTTCGACATCGAAAATCCATGAAGAACACTTGACAATCCAGATTGTAGGCTGCCGCGTAGCCAGGCAGATGAGAGTCGCGTTTGCCAAGTCGGTGTTCGCAAGTTCATTTGTCTGGCGCAGCACTTATTCACGAAACTGCGGTCACTCCCTATCTCTTCCGCTTTTTCCGCACTTCTTTCTGCCCATCACCGAGTTACGTGTATAGAGGACGTTCTCGAAATGCAAAAGAGAAAATGTACAGACAAGAATGAACTGCGTAATGTCGGGAGCCCGTTCCATAAGTGCAGAGAGTGACAGGGTGCTCATTCCTAAAGCCCCCTTGCGTAGAACAGTTGCTCGTAGTTATTACTGTTCGCTGAATATCTTCGTAGGAGTAATGGCGTCGTGATAGCTGAGGAAGTCGTCCACGGCATAGTATGATACGGCGTTACATTGTAGTTGTGGTCACCCAAAATCGTGGAAGCTAATAAATACTGAGGTATTAGGTAGATTCCGTGTTCACCAGATTAAAAAATTGAGCTCAACCTCGCTTTCTCACATCTGGGGCTGCAGCGGTAATAAGACCCGCTAAGCGTCGTGGAGTGCCGACTTTAAAATTTCCTAGAATTTGTTGCCTCTCCTCTATGTCCTCTACTCTCTACAATAGGCTTGGTGTTTACGTCTTGAACGGATACAGCAAAAAATCAGACGGTAGACCTTTTGATGAATACTTACAACAAGAGAGAAGTTGCTACAAAGAGATTTTTCTTTGCTTTTCTACGCATACCCTGCTTTAAGAAGATTAAGTAGAGCACTTCAAAACAAATTTAATTTCGAGTATACTTGGAATTTACAAAGCCACATATCTGCTTACACTTCGTCATTTATTTAATTCCTTACGTTATTCTGTCGACTACTCGAGCGTTAAGACCTCTTAACCTCTTAATAAAGCAAATGCCGATATTAACTACAGCTCTTAAGACAAATCATTCTAAATACATTTTCATAGCGAGATAATTTAATTACTTAGTCTACCTTACTAACAATAGAGGTGTGGGTTCCCCGTTTAACCTCATTTCATTTCTTTAATGAAGAGCCTGTTATAATTCTTCGAAGTAGCATTTGTTTATTACAGGAAATTTACAATTAAGCTTCACGCGCAAGGATTTCTTGCTTTCATCTGAAGTGTAAATTTAGCATTTATCTGCAGACAATTAAACATAGCTTCCGTTGAATGTATATTTCCATTGAATAATGGAGTGAGTGCCTTTTGCCCTTCAAGCGGAATTAAATAATTCCAAATAATTAGCTTTACATTCATTAACATAAATGGGAAGTAGTGTGACAATTTGTTGTACAAATATAAAATGACAATAACTGAAAAAAGCAACAGTGGCTAATTGTTTTCTTTGTTCAGAATATTTTCTAATAAATTAGAGAAAAAAGTTCCTGATTACTTCTCACTATGAAATATTTCCCTGTACTTCACTGATAATGAGATCGAAAATAGTATTAATAGGCGTTGGGTAACACCAACTGCTAGGTGCAAAATTGTCAAAGTTGCGTTCTTGAGTACATATCGGGCAAGCTCGAAGATCATCCACATTGTTCCATATGTCCCATTGCCATCTAGTTAACTGGCTCAAATGCAGCCCCAATATATAGTCTTGAACTTGTTTAATAAATTGTACAGTTACACAATCTTTTATAGGCGGAATGCAAGCGAAAGCTTTATAAAGATATTTCCAGTTTGACACAAAACGTCCCATACATAAGCATTTGAGAACCGTAAACGCGAAAGCTTCTTAAAGCTATTTCGCCTTGTCACTAAAGACCGGCTTTCCAGAGTCGCTATAAAGCATCACTAATAATTTAAAATAATCTTTGGATGAACTAAAATCCACAACTAATGTCATCAGAAAGGTATTATCGTTCTCAAATTTGTTACAGCAGCTTAGCTGAAATCGTAAACAGCTACTACTACCATTACTATATAATTGCTACCACAACTAGTACTATTGCTACTATTACTATTATTACTACTGTTACTAACTTTAGAATGAAAACGAAGTATAAGTCTTTTATATAAAAATGTATTATCGTTAACAGATGTTGTTTTGAAATAGAGTAGCTTAACTGAAATTATGAAGAGTGTTACCTAGTTCATAATTCTCCCACCAGATGCCCCACTGCTACTACAACTACTACTACCGCTACTATAAATGCTACTGCAACTACTACTACTGCTTTTATAATTGCTACAACAATTACTACTACTGCTACTATAACTGCTACTACACTACTACTACTGCTACTATAACTGCTACTCGAACTATTACTACTGATACTATAACTGATACTACAACTACTACCTCCGCTACTATAAATGCTACTGCAATTACTACTATTGCTTTTAAGACTGCTACAATAACTACTACTACTGCTTTTATGACTGTTGCTACAACTACTACTACTGCTACTATAACTGCTACAACAATTACTACTACTGATACTATAACTGATACTACAACTACTACTACCGCTACTGTAAATGCTACTGCAATTACTACTACTGCTACTATAACTGCTACTACTTTATAATTGGAAAGGAAGTACACATCTTTGAGGTAAAAAGGCGTTATCATTAACAAATGTTGTTCTAAGATTTTTTACAGTACCTTATGCGTAATCATAAAGAGTTTCATCTCATCTATGGTTCTCTTACCAGACGCTCTGCTGCTACTACAACTACTACCACTGCTATTAACTTTAGAATTGAAAACGAAGTACACATCCTTTGCTTTACATTGTATTTAAATTTATTTTAAATTTATAGTTTTTAAAGATTTATTTTTATTTATTATTGTATTCTCTTTATTTTTGCAATCCTTTTGCCCTCTTTACTAAGTTACCCTTAATATGACAGTAATTACATCGCGTACATATAATTTTGTTTTATGAGTCATAGTCTGCACGCGCTTAGACAAACAACCTTCATAAACTGTAAATGTTTATGATTTATTATAAAACCGAAGGTGTTGAAAAAAAAAGGTGAAAAAAAAAACAAAAAAATACTTCGCTCGTTTACAGTTACAGTTACGGATCAACTAAAGCAAGAGAGCCTTTTCTATGATGGTTGGCGTTAACGGCAATAGCCTCCAACTAAATTTAGAAAACAATATAATATCGTTCGTTTTCCTCCTTTCTTTCTCTCTCTCTCTCTCTCTCTCTCTCTCTCTCTCTCTCTTATTCTTTTTATAAATTAGCCGCTGCTGTGGTAAAAAATGTTTTCTGATTTATTATAAATAGGTAGGGGCAGGTTTAAATAGTTGCAAAGAAGCCTTAAAATCCTGTTTTGCTTTTTAAAAATTTTATTAAATAATTTAGGATGAACCTTGAAAAAATTTTTGTTAAAAACTTTGATATACTGCAAGGTCAAAGAGAGAATATTTTTATCATTTATATTGTGCAGGGCAGGGAGGTAGCTCTCGGGGGAATTACTTTAATTTGTTAAGCGAATAAAAGGCGTATACGGTGCAATTTCGTTATTACATGTGTTTGTGGATTTGTGTGTACGAGTATATGGGCGTTTGTGCGTGCGTAACTATGTGTGTTTGTGTGTGTGTGTGTGTGTGTGTGTCCGTATGCTAATAACAAGACCGCTGTATATTCCTAAACTGTGATGTTGTGTGTTACAAATAATCCTGGTAATATTTGTAGTACAGAGAGTTGAAGTTAATAACATTCAAGCTTAACGCTAACATTATATGGGATTAATTTTTATCGATTGTCGTCGTCTCGACGTTATTCTTGTTATAAAGTTTGTTACACGGCGAGAACGGGAGATTTGAGTGCCGCAAATTTTTACGATTTGATGGGTAAATGGAAGAGGCATAGAAGCTAAGTCAGCAGGGATAGCTACAGTACGTACGTACCCTATAGAGAGTATTCCCTGAGTGGCTAGCCATATATATATATATATACATATATATATATGCTAATACCTATGTTGTTGTCATTAAAGATATTGTACTAATGTTTATTAAAAGTAATGGAAAATCGGGATCAATTAAATATAAAGATTTATTGCAAGTAAAGAAAAAAGGTTTAATGACTGTACGATTACACAACTTGACCCACTTGACTTCCAACTGACAACTGATACTTGTTTGTCTAACACGATTCTTCGTTCGTTTTACTGTTCGTTATCAGCTGCCCAGTGCCTACTGCTCTGCTAGGCATCTACAATTTATATACATTTTTATGTATCGGAATAAAATATTAACGTTAATATAGTCAAAAGGTCAAATGACCGTAGTTTATAAAGGATAAAGACACCTTGCCGTTGTCAAGTTAGCTAGTTCCGGAGTATTGGGGATGGTCAGTTCATCGTATCGTGTATCCAACAAGACGGTAATACTCAAGAAATATACGTGCAAAACCCCTGACGGAGACAGACGGACTGGCTGATGATTTGCTGACATAGTCTATTTTGCATCCTGTCCAAACTTAAGGCTCGCCCGGCCTATAAATTTGTGTGGGAGACACCGATATGTATATATGTATATATATACCCACATATATAGCTTACGCTTACTCCCTAAGCATTGAGTGCCGAAATTGGTAATTTTATGAGTTTTCTCGCTTGTGGGTTTGTAGTAGGCCTCGATAGATATCCGTTTGTCCGTATCTCCATTCTTTGGTATACTCTTCCATCAGTTTCTCCACTTGTTCACTTATCCCAAGTTGTCCTTTTCTGCCCACTCGTTTTTCGATCCTTGCATTTTTTCTTCCATAAGGTCTTTGCTCGTGAATTTCTTCACCTTACGCTTCCTTCCTTAGTGTTTTTCTTTGTTCTTGTGTACTCGTGTTTCGCGATCTCCTAGTTCTTGATGTATATCGCTATTAGCAACCAGATTTCTAACCGTTTGTTTTAGCATTCGTTCTTCCATCTTTTCTTTCTCACGATATTACTTTCGTCAGTTTTTCATGGGTCCATGGCTCAGCTTTTTCGGTGATATCAATCGACTTATGATCACCGACCGTTCGTAAGGTAAATTCATTCCATGGTTGAGATATTAAGGCGACGGCAAAAATGTAAATGTCACTGTGATCTGAATTTAGGCAAATAACTAAAGAAGATTTAGTGCAAATGCTTTGTCTTCGCAAGTATTCACGAAACTGCATTTAACATAAAAAAAGTGTGAACACTGTTAACGACTTTGAATACAATCTTCTTTTATCTAATTCTTCATAATTTTTTTTTTCTTTTTTTGCTTTTAAATTATTTTTTATTTTCTTTTAAAATATCAGAAAATTCAAAGGATTCTTTTAATGTACTCTAAAGTAAATTTAAAATGTTTTAAATTGCGTTGAGACGGAGAATGAGAGAGAGAGAGAGAGAGAGGGAGAGAGGAAAACGAAAAAGAAAAGAAAAAAACAAAAATTCTTTCCATATTCTATGCCTAACCTTGTAAACCTTGTAAACTTAGTAGCAATTTTTGGTATGCAAGCGGTTGGTTGTTGTTTGTTTATTTCTTTTTTTTTTTTTCTTTTTAAAATGCAATTTAAGCAGAGAAACGAAATGAATAAGTTTACCGGAGGCCTACGAAAATAAAAACCATTACCTTATAGTTGCTTAGCAAAAAGAAATAAATAAATATTGTAATAATAATTTTTTCTACACACATAGATAACTGCATTGTACTATAATGGAAGACGATATTGGTGCAGAATGAATTTCTTTCTTTTATGTAGAGATCTACACAGATAATATATTTTTAATTTTCTTTTCTTTGCATTAAAGTATTTGTAAATAAATAAAAGAAAGCCTTTTTAGCATTATATCGTTACTGAAGATGAGAAATGAAAGAGAAAAGTTGATGAGAATTCCAGGCGCAAAACTAGATTGTGGAGCACCATTTACATCGATCGCAAGATGGAATCGCTAAAGCAAAAAGACGAGATTTTTTTTGCGTTTGGTGTGACCAGAAGGATGTGGTTTGTTAAAATCTAGTGATAGGGCTAATGTCGAACGCCTCTAGCAACAATTCCACGATTTTAACGGTTCACTGTTCAGAAAATGGCCGAAATTTGAAAAGAAGCATTGGAGCGATTTTTTACACATCATCCGTCCATCTATCCGTATTGTAAAACCGCTATAGCGATACGTTGGAAGCACTCAAATGACATTGTTTGCTCGAGTTAAGCTCGAGTCCTTCCGAGTAAAATTTCTGTGGCACTTGTTAGGCAACGCTTGGCTGCGCAAACCGATTTAAAGAATGATCCGCGAAAAAGGGAACATTTTTGAAAGCTCGGCATTTACAAACTGTTAGACAGACGGGAAGAATGTATTACTAGCGATGAGAAGTATTTCGAATAAAATATTTTTATCATTTTCATAAGATAAATTTGTATTTTCGAGACCAAAAAAATGCGGTTTCATATTAAGGCAAGTGATATGGTCAGGTGCTAGTGATCATTTTTCCTTTGTAAGTAATATAACAATTCCTTCTATTGTGGGCGTATATGCGGGCAAATGCGAGTGCATTCTTCAGCTGAACGTTCACATAATTCGACTCCACGTGGCACTGGCAGAAAACTTGCAAATATCATAACACATAAGCATGTTAACCGGACAATGCCTGTTCATAGCTTTACAACAATATTTGCTTCGTATTAGTCATATACATAGTTTGGCGTAGTCATAAGCACATAACGCTTACTTCCATGGTCTTTATAGTGCATGGGGGCTAACCATTGTTGAAAGGAACGTATCTTAAAGTTTAAATTTTAATCTACATTAATCTGACCGTCACGACAATTGACGGACGGACAGCCAGACAGTTCCTCTGGTAATCAAGAATATACACATTTAAGGAGCTTCTTATGTGCATGTCTGCATAAAGCAAAAAAAAAAAGAAACTAAAGACAAATATTTCTCTAAGCTTCGTTGCTAGAACCAAATTACAAAGGAAATGACGTAGCACACAATCAATGATACTAAAAATACTTTTCAAATTACTTTCTTATGACAAACTATTAAGAAAATGTAAAAATAAAACTTACATCGTCTCCCATAACCATAACCATAAAAAAAAAAACCAATTTCAACAAAATTTTCTGCCATATTTGTATTCTAATAAATAGCTTTATCAAGGAAATGACTAACACATATATATGGGTATGTAAGCGTATCCATGTAAACATAAAATACACATTAGTAATCATTATCGTTCTACGTTATATTTCTTTTCTGTTGTGAGAAAGCTATATATACATATACATATATATATATATACACATATATATATATATACGTATGTGTATTGATAAGTGAGAGTCGTTTACCTTCAACGAAAAACATAAACAGCAATAACAGCAGACAACAAAAATAACTCTAATGTTCTTGTAAAAGAAACGTAAGCATCAATAATGTGTGATGTATATATGTGGGTGCTCACATACATACGCGCATATAGATGAAAGGAAAAAAAAAGGTAAGAAATTATTGTCTGCATACTCAAGGGAGGTAGCATTACAAAAAACGTGTCAGAAGTTATGTGCACGCAGGCACACACAAACACACACATATACACAAACACACATGCATACATACACATATTTGCTTTAGTTTAATCTTTTCAAATATCAACCTAACTTCGATATGTTGCTTGACTACAGTATATATATATATAGATATGTGATGACATAGTGATTGAATGTGTGATATACGTTAAGTATGATTGTAGGTGTCTGTATTTAGTTTACTTTATCTACGGGCTTTTGAATAAAGAACAATTATTAACATTTGACTCGCAGCGTTTTCATGCCGTAAGCAAACGTTTTTATAAAGTTAGGAAAGAATTCATTTACTTATCCATTGAATTGCTTTAAAATTTTACATATTTTCTCATTACTTTAGTTTATTAAATTTTTATAAAACTAAATAATTGAAATTTAAGTCTGAATAGATCTAAGTAAATAACAAATAATTTTGCGTTTTTATTATGATTTTGTATAATCCAAACATCACGGCTCAAATATGACTCAAATACCCTTCTTGGATTCCATTAAATATATATATATATATATATATATATATATGTACATATATATCGCTTAACATAAGATATTGACTTATTTTCGCCGCTCATCTGCATTTCTGTCCATTCGTCCTTCCGTCCATCTGCTTTTGATGCACAGAAAAGGAACTCTTGGGTGCATATTTCCTTAATTGATTTCGCAAATGGGCTTTCAGTGTCCATTACCTCGTCCTACTACATCACACACACAAGTGTATAAGAGATGTAAGACTATTTAGACTTATTGCAAATATTTACTACAACTATTTAACTATTCAGCGCAAGTATGGGTGTGAAATACTTACAACACTTAAGTTATAAATTCTATGGGCAACACGTTTCAAATCGAAACCATCAAAGATACATGTAGTTCCTATTTTCGCGGAAGAGTTAAAGCTAAAAGAGATTTGCCCAAAAAACTACGCCCTTTAATAGGATCGCATGGTTTTCCCGTCGTCCTCACTCACTCGCCCTGTAAGTGCTTCCGCACCGTAGGCCACACTATCGGGACTCGTTGTTCTTTAACTACACTGTCCGCCTTTGGGACAACCTACTTACCTAGCAATAGTCATGCCCATCGTGCCTGATGTGTTCACCTTTAAGACGGACGTTCACAAACTCTACTCGTTACTTCTATCCCTCTCTATCTATAAACCTTACTGATCACCTGGCTTGAGCTTACAATATTTTTCCGACTAAAGTTGCTGCTATCGAGAGTTTAGCGATTTAGTCCTAATATTATTATTATTCTTATTATTGTAAATTTAGCCAGAAAGTAAGTTCTAAGACTAAAGTCTTAAAGCACATGCATCTAAGGCTTTTGGCTTTATTAAGAACTCTACCGCACTTGAGATTTGAACCCACGACCATTGAGTTGCTAGTCCAGACTCTTACCTCTCGGTCACTCAGACGAATGCCTAGTCCTAATAACCATATGCCTGCCTATTAATCTCACTTTTCCAAATCAAACCTTTTATTCTTCGCTTTCATTCCCATTAGATTATGGTTGAACAACAAGCAACAATCGTAAAGAACATTTTTTAATTAATCCGAATGAGATTAAGCCTTGGCTTGGCCTAAACTGTGTTTTTTGTGTTCCTTTACAAACATTGTTCAGCCTTCACTCTAATTCTGCTTTATGCTTTCATGTTTTGTTTTCTGGGCGCCTTTAACTACAAGCATATCGATAAGTGTTATCTCAATTTTTACCAAAATTCCAGTTAGGCATTCAAAGCTTAACGGTTTTAAGTTGTTTCCATTGTCTAAGGTCTCTGCATGCGTATTGTTGGCCATTACAATCACACTTTTTCAAGGATAGGAGTGATGACAACTCATGTTTGTTAGAAACTTAGTAATCTATCAACGATATTCTGGCCATTGCTTTAATGAAGAAAAATTACTTTAAATGAAATATGGATAAAATCTATGAAACTATGATTATTTGGCAGTTCCTGAAAGCGACTTAGATGTAAAATTCATTGTTCATTGACGTCCTTGCCAACGGAATGACTACATTTCGACATTTCCCAAGGATTGAGATTCATTCGTAATCACAGTGAATGAATCGATGAGATTTATTCCAACCCATCAAGATGATATATATAGATATATATATATATATATGACGGGTCTTTCATTCATTTGAAATTTAAATTCAAAATTTTTTTGTTTTTAAGTCCCTCGTTTTATGCCATCAACAACAACAACGATTTTCTTATCAACTTGAATTGAAAAGTTTCTTTTGAAGGTTTTAATTGAATTTCGTTACCGACACAATATGCAAACTTATTATTTACTCGTTCAGTCAGTTAGGGTAGTACCACATGCTGGTTCTCTTCTGTTCTGTTCAAACTTTTTCTTATTCAACAAAAAACAAAAAAAAACTATGTTAACTTCACTTACATACACTATGAGCCTATGGATTTCAATCTTTCGACGATTCCATTCATTACTGTTGTGTTAACTATAAAATTTCAAATTCATTATTTCAAGTTTTCATTTAACTTTCATAATACTTGAGCTTATCATGGCTTGACTTTTTTGTTGATGTGCTTTTAAAGCTTAGCAAAGGCAGTGAGTGATACGTTTCTCGGCACAAATGCTATTATTTACTTAATATTTAAGTAAATTAAAAAACAAGCAAGAACATTATAGTCCTGGCGACGCCGACTATCACTTACCCTACACCACTTCGCTTAGTACAGTTATTCGCTCTGTTTGGCAATAATACACCAAAAAGTATATATTAGTTTCATGAAAGCCCGCATATTGGAGGATTGGACTTTCTCTCCGCCTACAAAAAAATAGACCTATGTGATCCAAATTCCCTACTGTTAACTCCTTTTTTTGCTGAAACGCTCCTACCAATTAAATGTCATCATAAAATATATTAGACCTTTTCCCGAAAGGCTTAGTACTGTTGGGGCCAAGAAATAGACCCATGTGGTTCAAATTAGCTTCACTTCATTTTTTTTTTTAGTTACTATCATAGACAAAAAAAATGAACAATTAACCTTTTTTGGCATGTTGGGGTTTAAGTTTCATGACAAGCCTTATATGCGTTGGAATTCAAAAAATAGACTTAGGTAGTCCAAATTCGGTAACGTAGATTTCTTTGTCAATTCGCTTTTAAGAACCAGCGTTCCCAACGAAATATTGGAAATTAGATCTTTTCACCATATAAAGTTTCAATTTCTGTAGGAGCGGTTTTATGAGAGGGGGTTTAAAAATTGCCACAGCCGATCCAAAGTTTTCATACCAATGTAGAATGCGAAAACACTACTACTTTGTCACTTTTGACGAGAAGTTTTGAAAATTGCAATTTTTTCCATATACGACTTTTCAAAAAAGCGCTTTATATGGGGAGTGGTCGGAAAAGTGGACCGATCGTAACCATTTTCAAGAACATTCGTCCTTGGGCAAAAGTGCGTCAGTGTACCAAATGTCATCAAAATATCTCAAAAATTGCGATTTGTATCTTGAACATAAATTTATATGGCCAGACCATCAGAGGGGCAGACAGGCTTAGATCGATTTAGAAAATGTTTCTGAATCAAGGCGGGCCTATTTTAAGCCCCCCTGGGTATTACATACGTCCGCACTAACTTAATATACCATGTACCACAGTGTACCAGCGAATACAAAAAAAAATTTTTTCATAGCAAAAATATAGATTAACTTATACGCAAACAAGAGTAACTAAAATAAAAATAATAAAAACAGAAATAAGGAAACGAAAAAAAAAAAAAATAACGTGATTACCTTTTCCATACCAAAGCATTAATCTATCATTTATCATCAATCAAAAGTCAAAAAGTTTATATAGCCTTGGCCTAGTCAACTTGAAAATCGACTGCCTATGACCTTTAAAAATTTCAAGGTTGAATCGATCATGTGGATTATACAATTTTCGATAGTTTCTAAACTATAGATTGGTTTATGAAAGGTAATGCTTTACACTCTATTATACATATATATATATATGTATGGAAAAACAAATATGATAGTCGGTCAAGGCCGACTATTAGATGCTCTACACCACTTCGCCTTATACAGCCACTCATTCATTTTCGTGGTACCAAAAATCGAACAGTATTTGTATATAAAGGCAAACTTTTCGTGAGAGTCCTTACTACTTTGGACGATGATCATAACATTAACTAATATCGTCCAAGTTTACCAAACTTAATTTACGCTTTCACTTGTTTTCTAAAATTCGACGGCGTAGAAGCGTTTGCTTTACATGGAATTCTTGCATATGGCGAGATTTAAAAATTAGAATCGGAATCACGTGCTGTATCGATTTAGGCATGTCTGTCCGTCCGTCTGCCTTGTTTTATTGCCTTCAACCTACAGGTCACAAATTTAATATTTGCGGTAAGTACCTACTATGGGCCAAGTTACCTTAAAAATTTTTTTAACTTAGACTTCTTTGGCGTCGAAGTGTTTACGTTACACTCTTTGTGGTGGAAGAGTATATTAAATTCGAGCGGATGTATGCGACACGCACAAGGAATGGAAGTAGGCTCAGCTTTTGCTATACTGACCGATTCACAATCGCTTTTTGTATCGATTTAAATATGTATGTCTGTCCGTCTTGTTTGCTTATATTCAGCCTACAGGTGGTAATTTTTAATATATTTTGGTGAAATTCGTAACAATGTTTTAGATGAATGGCGAACGCTATTGATAATAACTTGGATCGGCTGACATGTTCGATTTCGTCTCATATATTGCCTTATTTTGAAAAGTGCTTACACGCATAACTGTAGAATTGTCTAGGGTATATAATGGAGGCCTGTATAGCTCACAAAAAAAAAAAAAGCTATGGGGTAGAATTTGATGCCATAGCAGTGCTTACTGTTAATGGGATTCCTATATATGGTGGGGTCTCAAAAATAAATCTATTTGATCCAAATTTAATATTTGTTAGATAGCTACTAGAGAGCAATTTTCATCAAAAAATATTAATATTTGGACCTTGTTGGCATAGAAGATTTTACCCTACACCCTTGTGCTTGCCTTGTCCACCTTTTCTAATACCGAATTATGCAGAATATCTTTCTAAATGAATTGAAATTGTGCAGCTCTAAATTGATTCATGCTGACCGATTCAGAATCGCTTTCTGAATCACTTTAAACTTGTCTGTCCATCAGTCCATTTGACCGTCTGGTTTTCAGCCTGCAGATCGCAACTATAACTATATTTTGATAAACCCTATTTAAACTGATTCGGATCAGACTAATTTTTCGACCAACGTCCCATATCAAGCCTAATTTTGAAAAGTCGTTATATGAATAACTGGTGTAGGTGGTGTAGGGTTTTTATTGTGAGTCCTGTCCCATTACAGAATTTGTACTTGTTTTTATATAACTAATTTTTATTAAATTCTTATCTGCGGGTCGCACAATCAAAAAAATATTATTCAATGGTATCGACCTTGTCCGCGTAATTTTCTTATTTCTGTTTTGTGTGCCTTAAGCGCTGATCGCTTTATAGCAAAAATCAATGTTATTCCTTCGAATTAATTTATGATATAATTCTAGTTTTATTTTATTTATAAACGGACTGCATCAGTTTGCTCAGTCCATCAGTAATTGCATCGAACTGTTTTATTATGCATTTGTTGTTGGATGTTGTGTTTTACGAGTCTTCGAAATACTTTCTCAACTAATTGAGATGCTATGCGCAAGTATTATTAATCATTTGTACAAATTTGTAGATGATTTTTCCATTTCATTTCATGCAAACGTTATGACTGACAGGTAAATTTATACGGAAAAATGATGCAAATGTTGTTCACGTTATGTCAGTAAGACTTATGGTTATTTCAACGTGTTTCGTTTTAAGTTACATTATGAATATACGAGACGGACTGCAATAAAAATGTTTGAGAGATGGTAAATTTTGAATGAGCTACACTGTAAGCATATTTTCTCATAGCCGGAAGATTGCAATTCAACTATTCATCAATGTTGAAGTTAACGCTCGGTTTTCTTTTTATCAAATTTAGTAATAATTCTCAGAGAGAGTCTACTAAATTAAAAAAACGAAACGAAAAACTTCATTCTCGTTCCCTGCAACATTGACTGACCGAGAGTGATTGTTCCACTTTTTCCATTTTTATAACATATACAATGATATTTTTCTCGTGTGTCTGTAATAGTTTGGGAGTAGCGATCAACAAACTCAAAACTCATAGAAACTTTCAAGTTAGATGGCAATGTGAACCCATGTCTGGTTCTATTTTCAATATCAACCTTTGTGAACTTTCAACGTTTTGCCAAATTTGAAGCCGATAGCTTTATATTTGCGACCAGGTCAGGCATTACAGAAATGGACAGATGGACATGTATAAATTGATTCAGGATGTCATCGTAAGCGAGAATATATGTATGTAAGGGGTCTTCCTTCTGAGTGTTGCAAACGTTTCGATATAATGAATACGATATCTCTTTCCCATCCTTTGGTTGTGGGTATGAAAAAAAATGCACATTTTTTTTGAGGTTTGCAAACCAACTTTTATATTTTCTAACGAGCTGCTGACGCAAAATATTGGATAACCATTAAGAGTGGCATGAATATGTTATCACATGAAAAGTCGATATAGTTGGTACACACGTATAAAAAAGTTTAAAAAACGCAAAGAATCCTGTTAATTGGCAATTAGAGCGTCTTTTCTGACAGTTTTAACAATAAGCG
The DNA here is from genome assembly GCA_001077435.1 of Glossina morsitans morsitans. NCBI lineage: Eukaryota > Metazoa > Arthropoda > Insecta > Diptera > Glossinidae > Glossina > Glossina morsitans. The sequence goes on along the minus strand of CCAG010020241.1, from coordinate 5,016 downwards.
TTGAGATGTCTCTGATAAATGTTTATGACGAAATGGAATTCGATGTTTCGTATTGCTTGCGGATTATATTATGGAGAATAATATTTTAAAATTTCTTTTTTTTTCTTTTCAACCTTTTATAGAAATATCCAATCACTGACGAGATGTCGTCCATAACACGTAACAGGTTGACGGACAGAATGAAGTAAGAAAAGAGAAAGAGATAGGGAGATGGCCGCTGCCTAGTGGGTGTGTGACCTATCGATAAGTGTTATGCTTTTTACCAACTAACCACTCACTATAGCTACTGTGAACGGTAGAACATTGACTCCGGAGCTCTGTTTGTAGACGAATTGCATCTATTTTTTCCACAAACTCGATCTGTAGACCAAAATAAACATATTTGTATAATAACAAACCCTGGGTAGGTGAACATATCATTCAAAATAGCTCCAATAGCTTTCATGAGCTGAGACTATCAGGCGCAACTTGAGCAGAGACATCACAAGTGACAATAGGAAATTGAGCATTTTTTTTTTTTGTGATTCTTGTGACTTTTCAACGTAGTCTTGTAACACCAAAACAGTATCGAGTTTGAAGTTGTTATTGTTGCTGTTAAAAAGTATGACAAGGAAGTCACAAGCCTTTATGACTAGTAACCTATTACAGACCCAGAATGCAACCCTATATCCATTCTGCGCATGCGTATTTTACGTAAGCGTATTTTTATCAGTGAGCTTTGGCTACGTCAGTAGTTATAATAACTATATGTAACAAATTTTATTTTATTAGTCGAATAAAGACGCGTCAAGAGGCCTTTTAAGAGAGAACGTAACCAAAACTATATCCTTCTCAGTAGGACTACGGTATGGCCGCTTCAGTGTACTTAAAAAATATTTTACCCCACGGTAAAAATTGTTGCACCAAAGTATGTCTAGCGCATTTTTTTGAGGTATGAATACATCTGGTGCCAAAAACAACCCAATCGCTAGAAAGGATACCTTTTTTGCTTAAGGAAAATGATACTGAGGCAAAAACTGCTGCTGGGCAATGATGGGTAGTGAGAACTGATGATGGATAGTGAAAGGAATGTAAAAATTTGCCTGCAGAGAGTAATAATGCGAAGTACAACAAAAACTGATCATTTGAAGTATTGAGGTGTACAAGGAACCCTGAAAGGTATTAGTAATACTTTGACTAAACAGCGTAGCTAAACATTGTTTGATGCAATTGATGCAATTAAGAAGACGGTTAAGGACAATATGGCCGTGATAAACGGAAAGATTTTGTGGCAAAGCGGCTTTCGCCAGCATACTACGAAACCCATCCAGGAATTATTAATAGCTCAGGACAGGATTGATTGGCTTATTTCAAAGCTTCCTCTGAGTAACACTCTTTTTTAAACTGTCGCCTATTATTTGCTCAACCACCGCCTCGATTCTTTTGACAAGGTCCACATATGAAGCGTTAGCCTTCCGACACCGCATTGGGATAGCGTCAAAGAAAATGGAAAGAAACCGCGACCAGCTAAAGGCAATATTTCGAGAAAAAATACTTTATCCTGGATTTCTTAATAAATATTCTATTTTAGTAAAACAATTTGTGTAATTTTTTTTTTTAAACATATTGTTACAGCACAGCGACAGCAACATATATGTAACTAGTAAAGACTTCATCTTCAGCTCATGTCATGTGCATTAAATTTCTCATGTTTCTGCTTTTTTTTTTTATTTTCTGAAAATTAATTGAAACCAATTCATCTTTAGGTGAGAAGAGCGTTTCTCAGCGCTTTCAACCATCCTAACATACCGTCACTCGCTCTCAAGGCTTTTGTTAACGTTTCTTAAGCGTTTCCTTTTATTTTTGGAAAATTACTCAACACCTGAGGAACAATTTATAGTTTTCATCTGATATTTTTGTCGAACGAATTATCGACCAAGGTAAAGTTTTTTCTATTGTAATTAAATAATAAATTTATTTAATGCACAGATTACGGGGGAAAAACGAAATGACAGCAGCAACAACTTACGTAAAGTATTGTTTTAAAATATAAAGCAGATCAACATGACGTATGAGTGATGTGCTCGTTAATAATTGAAAACTCTGAGAAAAACATAATAAAAAAAATTGAAAATCATTTTTATGAGTTTACGTCGACAACCCGCATTTATGTATTTTTATATCCTACACTACTTGTGACGTAAGGGTATATTAAGCTCATCCGGACGTATGCAAAATAAATAAATAAAATAATATAGATCCATTTTGTATGCCCATCATTGCAGAATCACTTTCTGAATAGATTTAAGTTTATCCGTCCGTCTGGCGGTCTTGTTTTAATGTGTTCAACCTAAAGGCCGCAATTTGTTAGATGCTTTGAAAGAATTTGGTACACCGACGTATCTTGACCCACTAGCGAACCCTATTCAAAATGGTTCCGATTGAACATGAATAACTGTGGAATGGTGTAGGGCGTATCCTATAACAGACCTTTTTAAGAGAAGGGATTTTTCACTTTTTTTTTCTTTCTTCTGAAGAGTCAATTGTCTGAATTTGTGTGAGAGCACGCACAGCAGTAAACAAATAGAATTATGCCACACACTCCCCGTCACTTGATAATCAACTGAAGCCTGTGAGGAGGAATATTTTTTTTTATAAAAAACAGAAAAACCATAAAAATCTATTAAATTATATCAGACATTCATTCAAATTCCAACAATAGGTTTTATAACGTTATTTACGCTTACGAGGCTTAAATATGCACAACTAAACAAAATATAATCACTTTAGATAGCGACGAGCGGGAGATTAAGTTTTTTATAGAGCGAATTATCAGTTACTTTGAAGACATCTACTAGTGATGTTTAATCCGAAAGAATTGATATATATATATATATATATATATATATATGTAACTATATTTACATTTGCGAAACTCTCCTACACTTGAAGAGTTTCTTCTTTATGCGTATTAATGGCGATGGTTAAGACGGATTGCAGAGAGGATAAGAGGGAAAGAAATCGCATTATGGATATTAACTCTCTTTAGTTCGATTGTTACACGAGTGTTTCGAATATAAGAAGTGAACAAAATACCCGATAATAGCTTTAGCTGTCTTTTTCTTGTGTTTTTCGCTCATACCGCTGCGAGGATCAAAATCGTCACCCATTTTTGTCCTTAGAATATGATGATTAAACCTACCATATAAGGTTTACATGTGCAACTATTGAGTTGCAATAGCAGACAATAATGGACAAAATGCAATTCTATTCGATATCAGTATCAGCTCATCTGGAATCAAGGCACGCTAAGTAGAAACATAACACCTATCTTATGCGAAATGTCAACCTAGAGAGGCGCGTTCAAGTCAAGTCGGAAGGCAAGGGGATCTCGATCCATGCTCGACAGTCATTCTAACTTCACTAACCACAATCTTTCTATATCCACTAATAAAACGGTGATAGTAAAGTTTAAGTCCGCTCTGTAGACCTACATTTTTCCTTTTTTTTGTATATGACCAGTCACTCAAAGGAGGTTTGTTGTACGCGCGAGGTCACTGGTGGTCAGAAAGTGTTATAGGTGGAGAGGAATTGAAGGAGGGTGTAGTGAATGTATACGTTTGACTTACAAGTGGAAACATTAGGCACGATGGGAAAGACCACTGCTCGAAGATTGTTCCAGAGATGGACAGTGTGAGTGAAGAAAACGAATAGCGTTAGCATACCGGTCGACATACAGGCAATTCCAGAACAAGTTGGTGGAAACGTTGAGAAAGCCTTGCGGTATTTCTAAAGGACTTAAGTGCTGAACAATAAGTCGCTTTTCTCTCTATAGAACACTTGCCCCAGATGTCGCGGTATATAAACGTCACACAGGTCACATTGTACACATGGTTGATGATATCGAGAGTTTTGGACGCACTCTCATCACTCATGACCATCTCAGCCGTTTGTTGTCTGCAGTCGAGCGCCTGCAAACAAGATTTGTACGCTTCAACCCATATATGCGAGCTATACTCTAACTTTGGCCAGATATCGCCGGTTTTGATTGATTGTGATAATACATAGGGAATGGGTTACTTTGAATCAAGTGTAGTTACAAGAAAGTGGGGTCTACACATGAACACGAAATGAAGGAAACATAACCTGAACATCTTATAACGATGATCTTGAAATAAATGTCTCATCACTGCCCAGAAGTACAGATTATCTAGCAGCCTCTCCCGAATCTTAATATAGTAAGTCGCAATTTTCAATAGGGTCTCACCAAGCTTACCTCAGCCTTACAAAATTGTTGTTTATAGCGTTTTGAAGCTTGAAAGGGGAAAATATGATTCTCTTCTACTTGAGTTCACGCTGGTCCCGCACGCTATTAAAAAAGAGTGAAACGTTGGCCACTTAATTGTCTTTCCCTTGCGGGTCCACTTTAAATTCGCTTCTTTTGCCTTACAATGTTTGCAGAAAAACAAATGAAAAGCCACGTATTGTGTGTTAACCTCGAAGTAAACACGTTTCATAATTCTTTATTGCCTATAAGTCCATACTTCGTTTTATTTCCACCAACAGAGTGTCGTGAATGCACATACAACAGGAATATAAAAAATAATAATTCGACATATAACAGGGTGAATATATATAATAATATGAGTCTCATCGTCTGCTTATGTTCGTCGCAGTCATTCAAGTCCCTGTCATAAGAAATAGCCATGAAAGACTCACACGTAACAAATATTAAAATTTCTTTATCTCTTTAAATTTCAACAAATGTTAAAATTTTGCGTAAAAAAAAAAAGGGGAAAAAGGTAAACATTACTACATATAAATAATCATCTCAAAGGCCTATTGTTTTGCGACAAAATGTTACACAAAGAAAGCAATAATATGTACATGACTACGTGAACTGTCCATACTCATATTTTAATGACCTTCAGATATATATAAGAAAACATAAATTCTGTTTACCTTTCATTGAGAGAGAAGAATAAATAGATAAATAAATATATATATATATATATATATATATATATATATATATAT
>CCAG010020239.1:0-25607 GCA_001077435.1 Glossina morsitans morsitans | reverse complement strand
CTTTTTTTTTTTTTTACATCCTTATATTACACTTAAGTGGTGAATAAAGTCTCGTGTTGTTCCTAGAAAGACACGCTTACCGAGCACGTTGTTTAGTGCGTAAAAAATACATATTTGTTTGTATACGAGTAGTACGAAAATGAAAACAAAAATAAAGACAAAAATAAATGAAATGAAAAAATGTAAAACAAGAATTTTTACTTTCTCTCAAACACATGTATACTCTTTGCTGCTCTTTCGCTTCGCAGATTAGATAAAAGATAAATAAACAAATTTCATATCAAAGGTAAACGGATAATGTGCAGTGCAAGCATTCATGATATTATGTGTTGAAGTAAATGTAGTAAGCTTTCCGTCCGTACGTCCATGTCATATTTTCCTGTCTAATATGCTTGCAAAATTTGAGATGGAATGCTTTCCAAAGTCCAAAATTTACATGGATTTCTCTTAGTCCTGTCAATGGTCACCACGGCACTTATGCATCGGTACTTTGCTAAGTATTCATATCAAAATAGTCGTATCTTTGGCTCAATTCAATATCAAATTAGTTTTATCTTTCATTTTTACTTTTTTTTTTTCAAATTTATATTATGTGTGTATTTGGTTTTTATATGCGTTTCTCAACTGTTTAGACGTGGAATGGATTTGCTGTTGCTTTTATTTATACCTGTTTAAGTACTCAACTTAAGAAACGCTTAACATTTAAAATAAAAAAATAAAAAATAGAAAATTGAAGAGGTTTTCCTTTTTTCCTGCGAAGGTCAACTATTGGCTTTTTAAAAAGGCTTCCATAGAAAGAAAAAAAAATAGTGAAGACATCATGAAAAAATAAAATTCATTGATTTATTTGAAAACGAAAACTAGTATGACGTGGAAAATTATAAATTAAAGAAAATATTTCAACAAAATTTAATATTAAGAAAAAAAAAAATAAATGAAAAATAGTTCGGGTACGAGGATCACGGCTTTAAAGTCTAACATTGCTGCATAAACCGTATAAGGAAACTTCTTAGCTCCCTATCGAGGTTTTTTCAAAGTTTAAATATGTATTAAGTTCAAGGCCCTTTCAATTGATTTCGTTGTTCATTGTAGCATAACAGTAAGAATATTAAGGTTTATATGAATCTTAATATGACTATGAACAGGAATATGTTTATATATAGTTTTGAAAATGATTGGGAATATGAGAGAATATGAATATATCTAAATATGAATATGAATGTAACTAGATATATACTTATGATGTGCCATGTGCTACGATGCACTAAGAATGAAGATGTAATAAGAAAGCAAATCTTATTAGAATGTATTTTCGTTATATTCGCATATTTTATTTACATTTTTTTTCTTTTTCATTGAAGACAATTGAAGACAAAAGAAAATTGTAAAAGTAACCTATGAAGCGCATCGCACAGGCATACCAGATTGAAGGCAAAGCAAAATCTTCTTCAAAATTAAAAATTAAAGTAATAAACTTCAAAGGCTTTCTTGCCAACACAATATTTTTTAAATTTACGTACTGTACTGATTTTTGCCTTGAAGTCGCACAGTGGCTTCAAAATAATGTCTCCCGATGAGCATCGAATCATTTTTTCTTTATGGTAATTTTTTTTTTTAAATCAACCTTTCATTGCTAACATGCCTTCGAATCACCTCGTAATTAATTCTTTCGATTCGAAATTGTAACCTACAAGTTTTGCGAGATATCGACCGTTCATTTTATATTTAAGGAAAATCTCAAAATAGAATTTTTATGGACTCTTTAAGATTTACAGTTTCATATATAAAACCTTCAAACTTGTTAATCTTTTCATTAAACCCTACAAGCATGTGTTTAGTTTGTGTAAGACATCCGGAATGATTTGATCTATCAGTTCAGGATCTATCGGTTCAGGATCATTTTCTGCCATGTACTGGCATTTTCATTATAAAATATTAAAATTTACTGTTTTTTGCCCTGTAGAAGATCAATTTTGCTGATAATCCTCTAATAGGGTAGTATCCAAAACCTTTTCGTCATATGAACTTCAGTATTCGTTATATGAAAAATTTCCACATCTAGTCCAAAGTTTTCATACCAATTTAACCATTTTTGTCGAAAAATTTTCAAAAATTAAAATTTTTTTCCATATAACCACTTTTCAGAGTAGGGCGTTATATGTGGAGTGTTCGAAAAGATGGACCGATCCGAAAGATTTTCAATAGCGTTCGTCCTTGGGTCAAAACAGGTCGCTGTACCAAATTTCATCCAAATATCTCAGGAATTGCGACCTGCACTTTGAACACAAATTTACGTGGGCAGATGTCAGACGGACAGACAGGTTTAGATCAATTCAGATTACGATTCTGAGTAGATGGATATAACAAAAGATGGTTCTGTGTGTTACATACGACCGCTCTAACTTAGTATAACCTCTACGAATATGTTTACATTTGAATATGAATGAACACAAATGTTTTTGTACTTAAATATGAATATATGCATACATTTACATTTGTATATGTGTGTGTTTGAATATGAATATGGATAGGAACTTTAACATATATACATATATATTTGGATGTGAATATGGATATGAATGTGAATAGGGATGAAGATGAATATGATTATGAATGCATATATGATTAAGATATGAATGTCAAGCTGGATATGTTTAGATATGAATATGAGTAGACAGATATTTGAACATGACTATGTATACTTTTAAATATGAATATGAGTGATATTATGAATATGAATATGTATATATTTTAATATATGTATGACTATGAATATGAACGTTAATATGTATGTATTTAGGTATGAATATAAATATGTATATATTTGCATATGAATGTGCATGTGAATATGGATATGAGCATAAATATGTATACAGTTGGGTGTGAATATCAATGTGTATGCATTTAGATATGAATATGAACATAAGACTGGAAATGTATCTACTTGGATATGAACGTGAATGTGTATGTGTTTATTTATGAATATGTATGTCAGCATAATAAGTATATGAACACATATTTTGATATGATATATAAATAATTAAATATGAATATGAATATGAATATGAATCTGAATATGAACATGAGTAGGTGTATATGTTTTGATATGAATATGAACATGAACATGAATGTGTACATATTTAAGTACAAACATGAATATGAATGTGAATGTAAACATAAATCTGAAAATGAATATGTACATATTTCAATACGTATATTAACGTGGGGGAGAATACGAATATGATCATGAATAGTTACATATGTAAATATAAATATGAATATGAATAACAATACGAACATAAATAAAGACATGAGTACGGATACGTTTACAATTGATCATGAGTATAGATGTGAATCTCAATATCAAAAAAAAAAGTCTCTTAAAAAATTTTCTTAAAAAATGATCTTAAACACTTCTCTTAAAAAATTCTCTCAAAAAATTCTCTTAAAAAAATTGTCTCTTTTTTCAAGAGAATTTTTAGTAGGATCTTTTAAGACAGAATTGAAAAATTCTCTTAAAAATTTCTTTAAAAAAATTATGTTAAAAAATGTTCTCTTAAAAATTTTCTTAAAAGAATTCTCTTTCTTTTTAAGAGAATTTTAAGAGAATTTTTACATTTTTTAATTTTATGTAAAAAAGATCTCTCTAAAAGAATTCTCTTGAAAAAAGAGAAAGAGAGATTTAAGTGAAATTTTTAAGAGAAATTGTTTGAGAGAAATCTCTTTTTTGATATAGACAATCACATCTATATTCATATTCAATTATAAACGTATGCTTACTTATGATTTTAAGGAAAATTGCGGCGATAATGTGTCGAGCGTTTGTGAAAAAATTCTAGAGGTGATACTCTGCCAAAATCAGCGACAGGCAAATAGTCGTAGTAGAGCAATCGTTAATAAAGTCGAATGAAAAACCATCACATTTCATTTTAAAACGTTGTTGTGAAGCGAAGCATTGACCAAAGGCACTTTTAAATCAAACATTAACTTTGCAACAACACTTGGATGATTTCAAGCAAATTTTTAAAAGAGAAGACCTTCGAAGACCAAGCAAGTTGGCGAACTAAAGTTTTATGTGCATTAAGTGTATACTTCCGGGTGAAATGAGCACATTATGCACTTTGCGGTTTCATAATACTGTTTGCCATAAATGTGCTGATGTTGTTCATATCGTCGAAAAGCCCTATACTTTCTAGGCAGACATGGACTTTAAAGATGAAGAGAAAGTTTTTCTACTTTTTCTTTTGCTTTCTTCTTATTTAGTTCGTTTACAAAGGTCCTCTGAAACTCATTTATATTTGTGTTGCTCTTTTGAAGGTTATGTGTGAAATCCATTAAGTCATTATAAAAAGTAGAAAAGAAAACTAATAAAAGATATTTAAATGAATTTAAATTTTGCTTTACGTATCATAATATAAAACTTTCGCTATGCACATAAAATGAATGGCATTCACAAGCATAGCTAGTTTACGCATTAATTTAATTTACTGATTAGCAAGCTATTTTTAATATGAAACATTTCATAATTCTTAACTCTTGGAATTTACGTCATACACAGAACATGTGACGGTATTGTCATTATAACATATTCAGATATATATATATATATATATATATATATATATATATATTGAGAGCTTGTGTGCATCAGTGTATAGGTAACAATTTCCGGTATGCTATTAAAAGAAACTACTTTTGTTAACACAGTAGCTGAGTGAACATATAATAACATACGTTATATATGTTCGTACGTATTCATGGTTACTTAACGTTCAACTACCTTCTTCTAGGTGAATATCTATTCATAGAATAATAAATGCCATTACGTTTGTGGCATAACGAATGAACAAAAGGAAATGCTTGGGAAAGCAAACAATTCTTGTGTCCTATTAGTTTAAAACTGATGATGTTCAATACAGAGAGATTTCAATATTTGTGTGATTGTCAATTCAATCTCTTTACTAAGTGAATGAGTGCATTATTCGCCTACTTCAATGTATCGAGTATTAATTGAAATTAAATCAACGATAGTTCAAACTATCCGCCACTACCTCTGACATTACATATGACTTGTAAGATTCCACGACATTGATGACATTGAAAAATCCATAGTTAGATGTGGAATTCGAGAATTTGGAGAACTCTCTTGCGAATTAATGTAACACAATACTCAATAAGTCTCCGGTCTACCGTCACATATATGCCATATTATGTCAACTTTCAGATGAAATGTTCGAAAATCTCATTGTTTTAGTGTATAATTTTCAAAACAATAGAAAAATCTGGATTTCAAGTGCAGATAAAGCTTTTTTACGCGAGAAAAATACAACTCGAACTTAGCATTTGACAAAAAAGTTTTGTGGCATATCCTCTGCGTCGAAAACGACAATTTGTTGATGATTTTTTACACGTGCAAATTTGGCAGTTGTTCCGAAAACTCAAAAAAAAGTACACAAAAAAAGTTTCGGAAACCGAAAAATGAAGCATCATGAGGTGGACGACAATCTAAATATATGAAAAGGCAGCCTATTCCTCATTTGGCATGAACATCTCTCCATGATGCGCTGTTCGAAGTAGGTAGGTACCGCGTTTGCTCATTTTTGACAGCAGCGTGTTGATGACTCAGAGCACTGTTTGGGCCGTAAAGGCTGCAAATTCCTGCCTAGCAGGAATCTTTCTGCTGAGTACTGCAGTTAGCTCATCAAGCTACCCAGATGTTCACCTGCTTGTTAGAAATAGAGTGCCGCCTACACTCCCGATTTTCTCCTACACCGGTAAGTTTATAAAAGAATGGATATCGTGGAGATAATTATTAGGAACCATAGACTTTATTTTGGAGGTATTTTTATTTGGAGGCTAAGGTAAATCTGGAGTATATTGGCTTAGCAGCTTGGGATAGTCGTAAGCGTAGACTTTGCTCTATCTCTCGCTAGCCCATTCCTCTTACAGTTTAACGTCACAGGCCGTTAGTCCAGTCATCCTACTGTCACTAATTTCCTACCCTCAAAGAGCTCTTCATGTTAGCTCATATAAGCGGATGTTTACAGATTTTTAAAACCTATACTTTCTCGACATGGCGGCGAGAGAGAGGAAATGCTGTCGCTATTTTCCCTATGCTTATCTGTCATTGCCGGCGTTGCCCTTCAAATATGATATAGTTTCGAATGTCATAACGCCATATCCTACAAGTTCCTATACTCTGGCAATTCGCTCAGATTTTATCTACATATAGAAAGGATATAATAATGAAAGATAATTCAAAATAACATATATATAGTGTATGTACGTAATGATATATTTGAACTAATACAAAATAGAGTAAGGCAATATAATATAACGCTTAACAACAATTATAAGAAGAGAAGATTATATACAAGCAGAAGAAGAATGAATAGCAAAAGCGTGCGGCCAAAACGATCTAGAGATTTTGGTCCTCACAGAGCGAAATAAAATGGATTTTTTCATGCATTATGTGGCAATGGATAAAATATGGATTCATCACTACAATGCGGCCGGTACCAGTCAGCCGAGTGGGCAACAATCGGGAAAAGCCATCCAAAACGACTAAAGAAATAGTGACGCTAAAAATCACTAAAGTTGGAATGGCATGAAATTTTGACACTTGCCATCTGAAGTAGTTGGTACTACTCAGAAATCATATGGGTTTGTCAACAGTGCCGTCGTATATATGTTAGATTGGAGACTTATTGAGTGATATAATAACGGGGTGAGTATACGGAAACATGTACATAATAAGAACGTAAAGGAATTATAATTCCGAGATGTAGCAGAATGAATCTATATAATAGAGTTACTTCGAAAAGACTTATTATTGTTATTGTGATGTATGCGTCAGAGCGGGGACCTATTAAACGATGTGTATACATGTCAAACTTCTTCACGATTGTATTCCCGTTCATGTTACTTCAATATAATCAAAAACTCCTGCAAATTGATATTATTATTATAGTTATATTCGGTCGTGACCGAATCGTTTATACCCATCACCGTTAGGCTAAGAAAGAACAGTAAAAGAATTAAATATTCCTATTCTGAAGCCGAGACAGGCCAAAAATTTATATACTTTATGAAGGTATTGAAAAAAAAATTAAATTTTAATAAACTATAATATTGGATGGGCGTGGTCAATTTTTTCCATTTTTTGTACAGGTACTACAGCCCCTAGCTTCATTTTTACGGCCAGGAAAATTTTTAAAACAGACGGACAGACAGACACTCGAACATGCTTAATAATACATTGTGGAGTCTTTGAATCTTCTTTCTGCGCCTTGCAAAGGACTTGACAACATTAATATACCCTTTGATGATATGTATAAAAAAAAACTAAACACTGTACCAGACAGACAGACAGATCAATTAAAAATAATTGATCCAGAATTTGATGGGTGTCTGAAACTTTTTCCCTGGCGTTGCAAACGATTTGACAAAATAACTATACCTCTCAACCTTCAGTGATGAGAAAAGTTGCCTTTTAAAATACTGTCCTCATCGCGTTCTTATGAATCTTTTTCCACAGCTACTAAAAATTAACGAGAAGGAACGCCACTGTTATTTATTCGTTATACAAGTTGTCGTTCTAAGAAGTATTTTCCATGAGATTAGAATTTTTTTTGCTTTGCCTACAATGTTAACGCCAAACGTTTTGCTCGTTTGCTTCAATTTTTTTTAAATATCAAGCGGAACGTGGGCATAGAATACTAGGAAAAATTGTTAGACTTTTAGCGCGAAGAACTCGATTCAAGGCAAGCTATTGCCAACAATGCATTAGAGCATAAGATAAGTTACTTAAGCAAGTTTTTACGGTAATCAATCTGTTTGAAAATAAAAGCAAAAGAATCTGGAATGTTGCGATTTACGCTTTAATCCCTCGGAAAAATTTGTTAAACGAACGATAAGATCAATGTGTAAGCAGAGACACCGCTAAGTTAAACGCAAATATCAAAAAACGTTCGCAAAATTATTTTTTGTATGCGCATGTAATTGTTTTAGACAGAATTTTGAACACATATTCATGTTCATATTTATAATTTATTTGTATTTTTTCATATTTATAATTAAATTTATATATATGTCTTTATATGTATGTACATAAATGTGTTTATATGTATGTTTATATATGTGTGTATTTTTATACACCTTACACCCAGAGGGACTTCTGCATTATATCAATCAATTCAGAACTAATATATATCTAGTTTTATATATATATTATACCGTAGACCATTAATGGTACAAGGCTGCATTATATTTATGCGGTTGTGTGCAACAACGAGAGGTTACGGTGGAAACACCCTTTAGTATACCGACCAATTCAGAATAACTTTCTGTTTCACTTTCTGAATCCATCTAAGCTTATATGTCCGTCTATCCATCCGTCGGTCTGTCTGTCTGCCTTTTTGTGTTCACCTAATAGGCCGCAATTTCTTAAATATTTGAATGAGCTGTTACACCGATGTATTTCGGCCCAAGCATGAACCCTATGGAAAATGATTAGAATCCGACACCACTTTTTCACCCACCCATTTATTTTGAAAATTCGTTATACGAATTAATTATTACCAAGCGAAGTGGTGTAGGGTATTTAATGCTGAGAACTGTGTTCCTTTGTAGTGTTTTATACTTGTTTTTATATTTACATTTAAATTTATCTTTATATGTTTATATTTACAACCTACTCGCGGGAGCACTTAAAAGAGACCCATCTATTGTTATATCAATCGATTCACAGCGACTTTCTGGATGGGTGAAACAGGCCCACCTTTTATTATACCGATCGATTCACAATCACTTTCTGAATCGGTCTGGGTTTGTCTATCCGTCTGTCCATCCGTCTGTCTGCCCGTCTTTGTGTTTGCCCCACAGGTCGGAGGATTTCTAGATATTTTGATGACATTTAGTATATCAACTTGCGTCGACACAATATTTTAACGCTATTGGAAATGGTTCGGATCGGATCACCACTTTTCAACCATCTTTCCGTATAACACCCTTTTTTAGATAGTCGAAAGTCGATTTGTGTAAGGTACTTAATGGTGGACCGAGTCTTAACTCGGAACTTATATTTATATTCTACACGCAGAAGGACTTGAGATTAACATAACATTTATTATATCGATCGATTTATATATATATTCCTTTTATATAAATATTCCTTTTTTTTGTATTTATTTTTATATATATTTTTTTATTTAAATTTATATCGAGACTCGTTTTCCTCAAACACAGAATTCTTGCACAAATGTATATTTGATTTTCTTTTTTTAAGCTTCTCGTCATAAATATACTAACCTTAGGGTCCTTGGCATAATAGAGTTTATTGCGTTTCAATCGGAAATAGCGTCGACGCCAACGTTGAAATGACCAAGTTTGTTTTAACAGGAAGCCCTCTTTAATGGCCACCTAAAATAAGTATGAAAACATCAATAGCAGCAGCAACAACAACAACGACAACAACGACAACGACAACGACAACAACAACGATAAAAAATATCAAAATAACACAAATGAAATGCAAATTAAACAAGACACATATATACAAGGGAAGCAGATTGGTCGAAAAAAAAATTGAATCGTTAGTTCATTTATTCATTTTATTTTGTTTGGGATCAATACTTTTTATACCAGGTAATGTAAGTGAAAGAGAATCCAACAAACAAAAAAGTGACAAAAATTCAATTTAACTGCGACTAAACCATTTATCTCATTTATCTCCCCTCCCTCCGTATGTTTAGCAAACTAATCTACTAATCTACCTATCTACCTCTCTAGCTATCTATCTATCTATCCATCAGTCTATCTATCCATCTTTCTACACATGTACTGATGGTTTGTATAACACGTGCAAAATCATTTGTTTGCATTTAATGCTGTTGCTGTAAAAGCGATTGTGAAAACCATCATTGTAAACCAAATCAATGTTGTGTTTGTCTGCCATCCTCCTCCTCGTTGTCGTTAATATAGACACTTGTTGTATTTGCCATGTTGTGTGTAGAATAAAATAAACATTGATCCTTTGTTATTTGCATGCACATCGTTCACTATTCATGAAATGAATTTCAGTTTATTTTCTATGTTATGGATATTCTTGCTTTCCTTTTTTTCAGTCACGCTTTCAATTCCATTTAAATTGTGTTTAAGTATTAAATAAATAACATTTATTATGAAATCATATTCGAAACTACGGCTTAGTCTGTGCATTCAATTGTTTTCGAGTAAGTAGTTAAGACAAGTAAGAAAATTATATTCGGTCTTCACTGAATCCTTTACACCCATCACAGTTATCGTAAATCAGACTAAAGAAAAGAAAACGAACTAAACTTTCTAACTAAATCTTTAATATGGAAATTTGTAACGTTTCTTTTTTGTGAGTAGCAAGCAGGAAACAGGCAAAGCAAGGGTGTTCTGTTATATAGTTGTGACCCTTTTGCGGTTCGGGTCATTTCTAAATTCTTTGGCATATTTGTTGCCGATATTTTTACCAACGGGGGAATGTTTACTGCGGATACGTTGGCCAGGCGGAAAGATGGACAGCCGGACATGCTTATGTGCATTCGGAAGCTGACACTACTCACGAATTTATATACTTTATAAAGGTGTTGAAAAAGAATCAAAGAATTATGTTGGATAGGCGAAGTCAATTTTTCCCACTTTTTGTACAGGTATTACAGCATCGCCCATATATTATAAATTGAAATTTCAGTAATGAGCAAATAATCAATTTTTTATTCCTATTGAAAAACGCAAGTGTTCTCAGTTACATGGCAATGTGGTCATGTCGTTCGACCCATTTGGACCATTTTCAAAACCAAAATGTGCGGAAGAACTTTCAATGTTTCTGCCAAATTTGATCCCGATCGATACCCTCATTTTTGAGGCTAGGGGAATGTTTACAACAGACGGACAGCCAGACAAATCGACATGATCTTTAAAACTTTTTTCTAACCGTTGCAAAGGCGTTGACAAAGTGAATATACTCCCCACCCTTCGACAAGTAAACACAGTATAGTTGAGCAAGAGCGATCGTCAAATACTCTATCGCTTCTAAAAAGAGAGAGGTAAGATCCTAAAAAATAGAACTACCTGATCGAGATGTGATGCAGTAAATTTTTACGTCACATTACTATTGTGAATCCATTTTTATCAAAAAGTATTAAAAACTACATTTTTTTTGCTACAACTTTTCCTAGAAACCGCTATATGGGAGGAGATACAAAAAATTCGTACGTTGCATCCAAAATTTCCACATTAGCTAAGTGCATTGAAATGCTTTTACATAGAGAATTTTCATATAAAGCCTTTTTCAAAATAAGGTCCGCCTTAATCCATTTTCAAAGCACATTTTTCATAGATTCAAGATAGGACAGTCAGGAACTTCTCAAAAACCGCGATCTGTATATTGACACACACACAGACACACACACACACAATCAATATTATATGGACAAATGGGTCAACCTAATAATAATGTATACAAATATAGTTGTAATTATACTATATATATATATATATATATATATATATATATAATATATATAAATTTATTCATTTTATCAATGATTTTCGAACAGCCATTTGCCTAAAGAGATCTCGGAACGGTTAGGACTCTTGCACTATTTATAGCAATTCATTGATATTCTATTGATAGACTTGGCCACAGAAATCTAAATTCTGAAACTACATTCTTAAATCACTAGCTCACGGCCTTATTGACGATTCTACCATATTTCCGGACCATTGGGTTGGTTGTTAAAACTCGATTAGGCCGACAAGCAAACGACGGGGGCCTTAATAATGAGAGAAACAAATTAAAGCACGCTGTACATTGTGTATGATTCCTGTTTAGAGATCTAACGAATTATCTCTATTCCTCTAATGTACTGTTTGCCCTCTCACGATGCGGACAATGTAAACTCTCCTTCTACTTGATTCTACAAGTTTTTTTTTTTGTATGTAAAATAAAACTTGTCTACCTACCGGCTAAATTAACCATATTTGTATACATTTACAAAGAGTTCGTCGTTGGGTTCAGGGTCACGAGCGTTGAAATGATGGTAGCGATGGTGATGACGATGATAAACTTATAAGATCATGTATCAACCGTCACCTCATGGGTTAAGTTGCCGTTTTATGTTATAATAAAATCAATTAAAGAAAAACTAAAATCATATCGGGTCAGGAACGTTTCCTTCTCTTTCTTTTTCTTTTTGTTTTCGTTATTTGGTGATTTCCTTTACTTTTTAATATCAGCATAGCAGAGGAAATTGAAAAAACTCTTGTTTTTGGAAAAATGACAAAAATAAATGAAAAGGAATTATTTGATATATTTGTGTATATGTTGTGCGCCGGAAATTTTCAATTATTTTTCTTTACTTTTGATATTCATTTTTTCATTCTCTTTTTTCATTGCACAAATGCAATTTTCAAAGGAATACCTACCGATTTGCCAACATTTCGTTTAGTGGAAACACGACGATGAAATATTTTTGCCGGCTCTGTTTCAATTTCCGATTCTGAAGATTCATCGCCCGGGCTAATGGCAATAACCGGTATCGGCAAAGGAGAGCCGCTACCCGAACTACAAATACTGCTAATACCACTAGTTATGCTACCGCCACCGCCGCAGCCGCCGCCGCCACCACTGTATATACTTTCCACTGTAAGGGTATTTTTGCTAACACTTAAGCTAGAACCACTAGCAGCACCAGCAGCAGCAGCAGCAGCAGCAACAGCAACATGTGATGAGGTTTGTTTAGACATTTTGATTTTCGTGTATTTTGTTTGTTCGCTTCGTTTTCATTTAATATTTTATATGAAATTAATTGAAATTATTTTAAAATTGTTAATGTACTCGTATGGCAGTTGTTTTAATTTATTTATCTTTTTCGTTTGTCTATTTTCTATGGTTTATTGACATTTTTTCTTGATTGCTCTTTTTTTTTGATTTCATTTTTCTTGCATGAGTTTTTCTGCTTTACAACTTCTTTACATAGCTTTTCATTTACTGTTTTTTTTTTCTGCACAAATTTTATTTATTATTTTTTCTCGATAAATTTTCTTTAAATTTAGAAAAATGATTTTATTTTTCCATAGTAAAAATTTGTGGGTTTTTTTTCTTTTCTTTTCAATAATTAAATTTTCATAGCATACTTTTTAATCTAATGTTGAAGTCAACAATTAAAGTCTACTTTATGGAGAAAAATTTTAAAAACTAACTACAAAATGTTTTTTTTTTTTCGTCTTTCTTGTTAAGTATAAAAATGTAAAAAAAATTATTCAATATGTTTGTCTTGTTGCATTTTTTATTTGATTTTAAATGAAATTTCCTGATTTTCTTTGCTTTATTGCTCAAGAGTAAGTGTTTTTTGAGGATAAGAAAAACACAAATTTGAAAATGCCGTTCATTGTGTGTGGTCACGACCACAGCCCTTACTAAACTTTACTATTGTTGGGTTAAAAAAAAAAATATAAAATAAAACACAACTTATGCACTCACACAACCTTAGCACACGTTACGGTGGTAGTTGTTACTATTATCCTTGTTGTAATAACGGTTGATGCGCACTTAGTTTCATAGTAGGGTTCGAATAGTAAAATATAAGGAAGGAAGAAAAACAACAAAAAAAAAAAACAAAATAAAATTGAAAAATTGTTTTGATGGCTACAGGTCGTGCATAGATGCTCAAGACATTTTAAAGGAAGAAGAAAATGTTTAGACAATTTAGCTCCGACAACGAGCATGATTGGTTAGTTATTCATATCGGCAAAGTTCGCTAACGGTAAGTAATATGCAAATGGAATTTGAAGGTATGAAAGCCTTACAGAACCTAAATTCAGGCTTTAAAAGGATTCTAAACGATTTCCAGTCTACAGGAACTGGTTCACTGCAAATCAACTAGAGCGACACAATGTCAAGAGGAGACTTTTCGCCGTGAAAAGTAGGTGGCGTAGTCTGATTGAGACCTTTATTTATGCTTTTTATAGATCCTTCCATGTCATAATCTAAGATCAGCAAGAGGAGGCCGAGAATTGATACAGTGGAAATCTCTCGAAACTCTTGCAAAGACCGTGTATGGATTCCGGGAAGCTTACCTAATGTCAGATTCCATTTGCGTTTTACTTACTGGCGAAGGTGTAGCTTCCAAACATTTTGTGTATATTTAAAAATTTTTACCAGATTTGGAAAAATATTCTTTAAAAACATCGGAAGGCTTTAATTTGGGTTTTAATAGAAATAATAATCAAAGTTAACTAAAATATTTGCCTGCTAATTGGTAAATTTCGTCGTATTATAGCCTGGAAAATAGCATGATGGCTTGATTTACTTCTGATGTAGGGAATCTGAAATTCGTTTTAAGAATGATATTTTTGTTTCTTTTCAAATTCCCTTTACGCTTGTTTCATATCTGAGAACATTAACAACAAATTTTCGAGTAGATTTTCTGTTAATAAAAAGGGTAACCCTATGGCTTTTCAGCTATTAACAAAAGTGGTATTATGCGTGCAATATGCTTTTTGTGACCCCTTATCAAGATAGGTAAAAATATATAATGTAACAAGGTACCTTATTCCTTCCTTTTATACACTTATATAAGAGAACGGTGCGATTATTGCAATGAGTTTAGTCCTGCTCCTAAAATCAAGGCAACACTACCAGGAACGCAAAATCGATATTATGAAAGCTTTACGTTGAAAGATATGCTTATTGTCCGAATATATGATATACATTGTCCATTAAAACATTAATTTAGATATAATTGGAATAATAACTCAACTCAGGGAATCAACTGTTCGTTGATTGGCTGACTCACAGAAGGAAAAGAAAAAGAAGAATTACTGTGTATATAGTAATCAAAATCGAAATTCGTTCCTATCGAAATCGTTCTAAGTATTGTTATTGTAAATTGGTAAGCAATCCTTAGTACGAGCTCGAAAGATCTATTGCACACACTCGTGCCCTCAACCCTCCAGCTTTAGCATCCTTAAGAATACCGTCATTTTCTTAGGTTCGGAACGTCACACGATGTTCGGCATAATAAAGTGTTCGCGAAACATTCTGATTCTCCACATAGCCGCATCGTTAAACGGAAGATAAAAACCCTATTTTCTAAAAGGCAGCAAGGTACGAAATAGTCAGAACGAGAGACAAGAGTACGAGATCTTATGCTAAAAGGTCCGCCTGTCTTCAGCAAGCGTAAAGCAGAAAGTGGTCTTCACCTTTGGGGAGTTTTTCTTCCGAATGAGGATCGTTCTTTAGACTTACGTCTCGCTGCTTAGCTGTGGTTCAGATGGATCAAGTCGTATTGAAGGGATCAGCGTTTCTGCAAAGGAAGAAGGGGCTAAAACTATTTCGCTGTAAAAACGCAAAGTTTTTACAGCAACGCTATCCGTGAGAGGAAGATATATAGTGATTGGTAACAAGTATGTGTTAACTAAATTTAAATTTTATCAAAAGACATATATAATTTGTAAAGGGTACAAGAAGTTTCGGTTGAAACCGCTTGTATTATTCTTGTTCCTCTTTTTCGCTTAAACAGTCGGAAATTGCATCTCTGCTCTCTTTATTCTCCCTAAGTTATCTAATACATATACAAATATTTTTTTTTTTTTTTGCATTCTTTTAGTTTCCGCTTATATGTTTTAAACCCTCTAACTCGTAACATAGAATATGCGAAAAACAAAAAAAAAAAACAAATTGTCTACTTAGCAAAGTTCATAAGCCTCAAGTAAAACTTTTCACACTAACAACAAACGGGGTAAAATAAATGAATTATAGCATAGAAATATTCCATGTTTAAAAGCGAAAGAATAGAGAGCAGAGTGCTGAGTGCAGAGTATAGCAAAAGCAAAACAAAAAACAGAAAATCTGTAAACAAGAATGGAACCAAAGTAGACAACAATCGTTGGCATAGCGTTAACGATAAAGGACAATCAGATGAGGTATCATCATCATTATTATTATTATTATCATTATTATTATTATTATCATTATCATTATTATTATTATTATTATTATTATTATGTAAACAGACACGATGTAAAGAAGAAGAAATGGTATGAGAAGCGTACATAGCCTCCTAGATTGCCTCGCTTAGTATCTTTTCTCACAGGATATCAGGGAATAACAATAACCGCTTGATTGCACATTTTTCTTGTTTATTTTTTATTTTGTTGTCATATATTCTTTCATATACGAGAGCCGAGAGTGCTGGACAAACTTAATTGAATTCAATCTCCTTTGGCATATATAATCAAACATGAAAAATGCATTTATTTGCTGCTTTTATGTGAAATTCTTTGCTATATGTTCACGAGATGATTAATTACTACATAATATTTCTCCTTGTATACTTTGTATTAGTTTTTAATTATTTAATTAAATTAATATTAATTAGTACGACATTTACTTCTTTAACTTTACTGTTAATTTATTTTCACTGAGTTTCACGTATAAGCAAATAAATAAACAAATAAATAAAACCGTGGAAATGGACGGATAGGCGAAGGGAGACACGAGTGGACAGACAGACGGAAAGGGTCGCCAACAGTATGGGACAGGCGAGACGTTCAAGATCACGGGCGCAGGGCCTTACGAAGAGACAGCCGACGGCCTTGGGCAGGGGACATAAACTAGATGAGCCACGTGCGCAGGGGTAGACGGGAGGCATAGCTCATACATGGCCAGAGAGATGGGTGGAAAGTTAGTGAGGCAAACAAGTAAATAAATATGTTACTTGTTGTTGCAATTGCTATTTTGATTACAGGTTGGCCCTATAAGGGAAGCTTTTAAAGTTTATATGAATGAAAAATAAAGGAAACTTGAAATTTTGTACGTAATAATTAATTAAAGGTCAATAAATATTGAAAAATGAATTAAAATAAAATCAAAAAAAATATAAAATGTAAAGTGATTTGGGGAGCATTTAGATTTTTAATTTGTAGCATAGCTTTAGCCGAAATGAAAATTTTATTAAAACAAACTAGTTACTGAAATGGGGGGAAAGAAGTAAAGTTTTCTCTGGCCCATTTAGATTTTCAATTTGTAGCATACATTTAGGCAAAATGAAAATATTTTTAAAAGAGTTATTCAAGGAGAATGGCATAAAGTGATTTGGGGCGCATTTAGATTTTCGATTTATAGCAAATTTTTAGGCAACATGAAAATTTATTCAAATAGTTTTTCAAGTTGAAGGAAGGTTTTTATTTATTTGCAATTGTAGCTATTTAAAGAAACTCTGGATCACCCCTACCGGTATTTCAATAGTGCAGCTTGTTACCAGCAATTTTGGTTATGGAAATGACTCCCGTCTCAAATAATCTTGGCACCAAAGCTAATTGCTTCATGATATATTTTGTCCTTATATATAAATATATATAAGGAGTAACTATTAAACAGATATTTGGATATCGAAAAAAAAGTTTTTCGTGCGTATATGCACAATTTCTAGTATCTCTACTGTCTATACTTTGAAAACAATTTCTTGCTTTTCGATAGAACAATCCATGCATCAGATATGAATCCAAACTTAAAAAGTATGAAAAATTGCTCAAAAAGTAAACTTTATTATGAACACATGTTTTTTTCAATATAATCGAATGAAAGAATCATTTTATAAGGTATGCAAACTATTGCTTCTCCAAGCAATATATAGTGCTAAACGCGCGTTTAAATATGAAGATAACTCATAACGTGCCCGTGGACTAAATATGTATTCAAAGTCTCAGTGAAAAGTATAGAAAAAGGTAAAACGTCTTTATGCGCTAAAGGTTATAGAATTATTAAAATCAACTTTTTCGAGCTATATGCTTTTGTACTATATATTATATATGCGTTTATTGTATAACGTATATATTAATATGACCAATCATTGTAGGGATATCTTCTACTATAACACGGTAACGCTCAAAAAGAAGTGAGGAAAAAGAAAGAATAGGGAAGTGACCACAGCTAAGCTTAAAGAAAAACTCTACTCTATTGAGATTTGAACCCGCGACCATTAACTTAGTAGTTGTGGTTAGCGCGTACTCGGCTGCTCATGTGGATTTATGGGATTATTTCGATTTTTTACGGCATTACAGAGTGTTTTAGAGAAACAGTGCATAAACGGGGACAATAACCTACAAGCAGGAGGATGAAATACAAATATGTGATACATTTTGCATCCCACTTCCGTAACGAGCTAACTGATCTCTTTTATACCAACATAAAAAAAGATCCTATGTGCCATTAAAAACGATACCATATTGACCCAACAAACCTGATTTTGTTTATCTATTGTCTTAGCAGGACTTCGTCGTAAAACTGGATTTCTGAGGTTCTGATTCTTATCAGAACTTAGTTGTATTTAACTGTTTATAGATTTTCGGTGTTCGTCCACCCTGTCCATCCTATAATGTGTTTTTTGTTCCTGAATAAAAAGAAGAATTTATCAAACATACGCAACGACTTATTATATATACTTTTATATCGCCAGTTTCGCTGATCGTAATCCAAATAGTCGACAAACCTTATATGTGCAAATTTGAAACATGATTTTATACTGAACTAGTATACGTTGTATTTGCTTATAATTTCATCTATATAAACCCATTTAATTACATTTATTCCTTTGAGCTGTTTTTTTTTTTACATAATTGTTGTGCTTTCAATCCAGTTGTTTTACACTTATAGCTTAAGGTGCCAGACGTTCATAGATCCAACCGTTTTCACCTTTGTGCACTAGTGTGCCATCAATTTCCTGTAAGTCAAAGAAAAAAAAAAAAAAAAACTAGAAGCAATTATCGAACACTCCAGTGATTTGTTTCTTTTACTTTATCCACATCCGACCCCCGGCGAAATACTATGCGATCGTGAAGCCTATCTACTTGTCCCTGCCAAAATTCTATAAGCTGCGGTCGTATTAAGTAGCCTCCCCAATTTGGCATAGGAACTTCTTTATCATCGCCCAAATCATCCTTCAATTTCTGCTCAGCAACATCTAAATGATGACGTGAAGGTATGCGAGTACTTTGCTCACTGGCCAAAGCTCCTATTTGGCTCGCCCGAGGTCTTTGATGGAAATATTTCAACGAATCAGCTACGGGTATTTTTTCCGCTTTACCTTCAATACGTACGGAACGACGTAATGGACACCAATACAAAGTCATAGCCACATTAGGATTAGTAGCGATATCGTTAGCTTTACGGCTGCCGTAATTCGTGAAGAAAGTAAAACCATCAGAACTAACGTCTTTCAGCAAAACAAAACGATTGGAGGGACATCCCTTACTACGGCGAAAAGATTATTATTGTATTTGTTCTCAATTTCTTGTTTGCTGATGTTTCATTTGTTTACCTATTGACTGTCGCCAAGCAAGCAGCATTCGGTTCTAGAATTTCTTCGGTTTTTAAAGCTGATTCCATCCATTCTTTAAAAAGTGTTATAGGCTCTTTGACGTTGATGTTTTCCTCCAGCAATACCTCTTTCTTTTCTTTATATTTTATGCGTAAAGCTAAAGTTTGAAAATAATTTCTTTGATAAGCATTTTTTTTAGTTTATGAAAAACGAAAACACTTACCTGATAAAGTGTCTAAAGTCATGTTTCGTTTATTTATTATTATAAAATATTTTAACGACTGCTGAGTAATAGGTCGATTAGCGAGTTGCTTGATTTATAAACCATATAATACCTTTACTCACATTATAAAAAATGCTTAACTTGCTCATTGCACTAAAAGTTGTACCTTATCTTTTGTTTTTGTTTGCGCTTCAATAATTACTTATGTGAATCTTATAAGAAACAAAGTAGACAAATTAATATTTACATACGTTTGCTCTCGTCTCTACATGCCATGTTACTTACCTTTGAAAACATATGATAAATTCTGCACAAAAAGCTTTCGTATGTTCTCGAGTGACGTTAACAACAGAGCGAAATAGAAAGAAACCACACGACGAAACGTAACGGAATTGAAACAAAATTTATTTAATGAGATTTAAAGATTTTCTAATCTTTAACATTCTCTTTCAAAATATATAAAGTCGTTAATTTTTCTTTGTATTATACGCCCTTTGTTAGAGAACGCCTTCCTTAATCAATTTAAGATTCAGATTTTCATCATAATTTCCTTGGTTTTGACAAATATGAAAATGGATAATGAAAGGATAGGCACACATGGCGGGAAAGACAACAGATTGACCTTTCAAAAGACCTGTTGGAGAAATACCTATAGATTATTCATTCTACAGGCATGACTAAAACACTTGAAATCGCTAAGGAAGAAAGATCGAATATATTTCGACCTGGATTAAAGATTGTATTGCGTGTGGTAAGTGCTGTTTCTTTTTTCCCTTTTCTGTAGTATCAAGCCTTTTTTGTAGAGTCAATAGTTTTAGCGCTTATCTTACTTTCGTCCTAGAACTTACTTCTTTAGTGTAAATAAATTATGATAAAAGCAATAACAACAAAATACAATACAAAAAATGATGAGCCACGGCTCACCATTTAATATCCTCTTGTTATTCATGTAAAAAATTTTTCAAAAGTAGGCCTTATATGGAATGTCATCCAAAAAGTGGTCTGGTTCGACTAATTTTCAATATTGTTGATTCGCGGACCACAACGTGCTAGTTTCATCTTCTTCTTATTCTACTGCATATCGATTACTGGATATAGATGGTCACATGCTCCTAATCCGTGATCTCTGGTTTGAATACAATCAGGCAGACACTTTTCAATCACTTCACACATAACGACTTTTCAAGATAAGGCAACTGTAACTTTCAGAATTTTTCGACAAAACTCACTATGCGATAGACCTTCGATTTCATGGTGGTTCTTATTAGTAAATAGAAATAAACCTTCGAATCCAATCAATCAATCGAATTTGGGCCCCGTAGATTTATTCTTTGGATACCACCACCTGTAAATATTCTCAGGAAACGTAAACCTTTATATAACAAAGAGGCCTAATTGTTGTTGTAATAATAGTAATTTGAAATAAAAATCAAACCCAAATTTGACCAAATGGGTCTATGTCTTGGACCTCAGTACATATAAAATTTCTCACGAACAGCAAGCCGAAAAATTGAAAATTGCTCCATAGTAGCAAAATAACCAAAAAAATTAAAAAGAGAGAATTTAGATCACATAGATCTATTTCTTAGACTCTAATGTATAAATGCGTTGTTATAAAAAGCAAACCCTTATATATATTTAGGAAGCCTCCAATATGCGAGCTGTCATGTGAAGCATGTTGTTGCATTTTTGGTATATTATTACCAAAGCGAGTGAACAATTGTTCTTGGCGAAGTAGTGCTCCGTATCTAATGATGGGCCTTGCCCAACTATAATTTTCTTACTTGTTTTCTGTATAGTAAACATAATTTTAACTTAGAATCATGTCAAATATAATGAGCCACAAACGTATTTTTTTTTTGTCCAAAAATGGACCAAACAAGCAGTCAACCAACGAACACACACACACACACATACACACACACATACACACACACACACAAATTCACGCACAAGACCAGTTTCATTCTCTTTCATATCATTTATTTAACTAACATTGCCGTAATTTCGATAGCGAGTCGTAAGCATGACATCTCTCCCTCTCTCTCTCTCTCTATCTCTCAATTGTTCTGTTATTTTATGAAAGCTTACCTTCATAACTTGCTTTTGCAGATTATTGTAAAGCACTTTAATGCGAATCTGATTATTAAGGCATAAGAGAGAATAAAAAGTAAAGCAAACAAAAGCAAATATTGCGAGAGCACTGTAAACAAAAACATTTATATGTAAAAACGTTTGTATATAAACAAATGCGATGAACGCAGTTTTCGTGGCGCTTTCGTTGTTTGGCAGAAGTGCCAAAAAGGACAAGAACACTAAGTTAACTAGAGCAACAGCAGGGGCAACTACATATACATGTACATGCATATGTGCACATACTATGAAATTACAGAAACCGATGATGACACACGAACTTTTGAAGGAAAAGGATAAAAAGAAAGGAAGGAAAAAAAGAAAAAAAAGAATCGAATAAAGCCAAATACAAGAATGTAAGTAAAGCAACATTAAGTAAAACGAATCATATACAAATGTGTACAACGTATCTGGAACACAGCAACGGTTAAATGATTTGACAAAAACTATATAAAAAATAGACGGAGCAAGTAATAGGCTGCTGGTCGCTTGTGGGGATAGAACGTAGAAGTGAATGTGCTTTCAGTAGTACTTTAAAACTCGCATAGGAAAGTGGAAATAAAAAAAAAAATAAAGAAAAGGGAAACAAGAATTAATCTAATGAAGTTAAGCAATGAAGTGTTACTCGAAGAATATGAGGCAAGTGAATGAATTTGCAAAACTTGAAAAGAATTAATCAAGTAAAGAAAAAGTATATAAAGAAATTAAAATAAAAAAAAAGAAACTAATAAAATCAAGAACAAGAGAATTGTGTGTGTTTCAAGTATACAATCGGTGCCTGCTGCATACATATATATATATACATACATACATATATGCCCATTGAGTGCCTTATATCGTTTGATAACAATACTCAAGGTGTTTATTATGCTGGTCAGGAATTATCTGGCGTTGTCGATCTCACTGTTGATACCACAAAACGTGTTAAAGGTATTTCGCTTCTCTTAACGCCTATCATTCCAATGAACTCATTTTATTTATAACATCTTACTTAAGAATGTTTAATATAAATATCTTACATAGTGAAGAGTGTGTGCGTATGTATATCCATTTACATCTTAAGTACTTAACATAAAATATGACTCAAAAAAGAACACAAAAGAAAACTGCAGCTTTATTATACAGTATTTTGTCCTACTTGCATTCTTTGTCCTTTGCTTCATCGCGTACACGCACAAGCACGCGTTCGCATATACGTACGTGCATGTACTCTTTAAATAGTTTTCTATGTGCATGTGTCTGCTGCGTTCAAATTCCATTCTTGCTTTACATTATCGCATGTAACCAATGAATATCCTGTCCGTTGTGTATTAAAATTAATTCAATTTTTCTGTAAAAATTAATGTAACTGTATATATGCGAGTGTGTGTATGTTGTACTTTATGTAGTCATACAGTCAGTCACCAAAAACGATAAAGAAAACCCAAACAACTTTATAATTTGTCAGTTGGGCACATAATATAAACCCATAACACAACAATGACTTGAAAATTGTGTCATTAGAAAGCCCAGCAAACATTTTTTAAGAAAACAACTTACTTTTTTATTAACAATTACACGTATGTCTTAAAGTATTCCAAAGACGGAAGAGTTTTGATAAAAATTTTTAATATTATCAAGCTAAACAAGAGTAAAGATAGACACAAGAGTGGACCTCTGATAGCCGAAAATCGTCTCAAACTTGTTCGTACACAATTCGTGTCCCGGAAGATTTCAGTTTTCCTGATGTCTGTAAAGCTGATAAACCAACTCCGTTGCCTTAATATTTTCCCTCCCCGATTCAGACATCGTAGACCTTTTATGGGCTCTGCGCGCAACCTAGACTCAGATGATGAACTTGCTAGCTTTGGAGTTTTCTCTCCCTGATTTATACATCGCAGACTTTGTATGATCTGCGTGCGCGTCTTAGAATCCGCGAATAAACTTGCCCGGCAGTTTTTCCCCCCAATTTGCACATCGCAGAGTTTCTATAATCGGCGATCGCGACTTAGAATCCGCGAAAGAATTTGGCCGCCTTGGCACTTTCCCTGCTTGATTCACGCGACTTAGAGTCCGCCACTGATCTTGTCCACTTTGACACTTTCCCTCGTTTATTTACGAATTACCAGTTGAACTTGACCGCTTTGACTTTTTCTTTACCTAATCAACAACTCGCTGAGTTTTTATACGCTCGTCTTGCGATTCAGAATTATCTAGTCAGTTTGTCCACTTTGGCACTTTCTTTCTTTGATTCATTCATTCATTCATAGTAGAGTTTTTATGCATTCCGTTCGCTACTTGTCATCAACTGACGAACGTGACCGGCTTGGTGCTTTCAATCCCTGGTTCAAGCATCACAGAGTTTTTATGTGCTCTGTGTCGCAATTTAGAATCAGTTAGTGAAGTTACACGCTTTGGCACTTTCTTTCCTTGATACGCTCTTTACAGAGTTTTTACACGCGCTTCACGTACGACTTGTAGTCAGCTTATTAAGGGAACAAATTTAAGAGAAATCCCAAAAAAAAAATTAGTAACTTGGAGTTGCTTGGTGCCATAACAAATATATGCGACGCAGCGTTTTATTTTCAAGATGAATCTCAGATCACACATTTTCATCAGTACAGATCATTGTTATTTTGGCTGTTAGGTAGCTAGGGATTGAAACTTTGCCGCACTGATATCTGCTCATGTGACCAGTATTCGAATACAACATTGTCTTGCCGGGACAAAAAACCGACTGACTCTCTTTGCATGAAATGCAAAAGTCCTTGCAAAACCAATATGAAATGAAAATAAATACTTTTCCTAGCAGTCTTAATCGAAAGCTGAGGGCAGTAAAAGAAAGGTTTTAGTAAAATGTGATTTTAAGAAAAGTCAGGATGAGTTAAGATAATAACCTCTTAATGTATTGTCACCCAAATCCTTAAAGAAAATAAAGAAAAATATGACTCAAACCGCCGCGAAAGCTACTTGATCTAAATAAATTGGAACCAATCTACGATTACCGTAACTTATTCTCAACTCCGTATTAGATAATGTAGGACAATGGAGTTAATATATAAAACAAGATAAATAGTATTAAACTTTTACGAAAGGATGAAAATTAGAGTTATTAAGCAAATAATGAAAGCCAGCCCATCTGGGATTCATGTGGTCGTAGCTATAATGAGTGATCAGTCGCTAAAGGCATAACACTTATCGATTGGTTACGCGGTAGTCCCTTCTCCTAAATGCTTGGTCTATTAAAAAAAAAAAAATTATATGTAAGCCGTCAATACATGACAAATTTATTATCAAATATTTTAATTAGCCTAGAAATATTTAAAAAATGTTTGCTGGGTTTCTATTATTTTATGTTAATTGCTTTTATTTAGTTGTAAGACTCTCTGTGTGCACATACCCATCTATACATATATATAAGCGTTTGCCTATAGATGGGGATGAAGAGACATTTACATTGGTTATGTGTATTTGTGTGTAATACTCATTATTATCTTGTCATGCAAGATGAACTAAACATACAATAATTATTTTGTTATTGTTGTCGTTTGTGTTTGCTATTATTATATGTTGATGTTGTTGTTTTTACTGTATATCCTACTGTACTAATATTTTGCTATTTTTAGTTGATTTTCATTTTATTTAGTTTGGCATATAAACTGCTTTCACTACTGAACTGAAAAAGTATAGGTTTTCTATCGTTTTTCTGTTAAAGAAGTGAAAAAGTATAGGTTTTCTACCGTTTTTCTGTTAAAGAAGTGAAAAAGTATAGGTTTTCTACCGGTATAGAAGTCGCGTGGTGGTCAATTGCACGCGTTTTTCACGAACTACTTGTAAGTTACTGAACACTTCGCCGCTAAATTATCTACTACAGTCATCCATGTTAAAAGTGTATGCTTGCCTGTGAATTTGTATGCATA
>CCAG010020238.1:0-29872 GCA_001077435.1 Glossina morsitans morsitans | reverse complement strand
TACATACATACATACATACATACATACATACATACATACATACATACATATACATATACATATATATATACATACATACATACATACATACATACATACATACGTATGAGTAAGATTGAATGCAGTGAATTTTCCTTTTTTTCGTGTGTTTGTGTATTTCCTTTAGATAATCATTGCACCGAATAAGTAAATAATACGTAAAAATCTCCATCATATGCAGTAA
The DNA here is from genome assembly GCA_001077435.1 of Glossina morsitans morsitans. Classification (NCBI taxonomy): domain Eukaryota; kingdom Metazoa; phylum Arthropoda; class Insecta; order Diptera; family Glossinidae; genus Glossina; species Glossina morsitans. Next base: position 29,649 of record CCAG010020238.1, on the reverse strand, counting down.
GAGGAAATTGTGATAAAAACCGTATTGTTATTGTTTTTGTTGTTTGCTTTATAGCCATACACATCACGGTCAATGGTTATGCCAAGATACGCTGGATAAAAAAGGGTTATCCGCGTGATAGTGAACGAGCGATGTGTCGTGCGTATCGTTCGTATTTGTCGTCGCGTTCGTATGTGCTTGGTTCTTGCGGTAGCACTACTTCCACTGATTGGATTGCTGGTGAATATTCGTATACGTTTCATGTTATACTGCCGGAAAATCTGCCGACCTCGTTTGATGGTAAATACGGTCAAATACATTACGAAATTATAACGACTATCGATCGTTCGGGACGTTATCCAAAAGTGTACAAATTACCATTTACGGTTATACAACCGTTAGATTTAAATACCGATAACATCTATAGAGTAAGTATTTTTCGCTTCATTTAATGAATCGACAATTTCTGAGAAAAATATCTATCTTCTCTCATAATATCTTTAAAAAGGTTCCCTTAGATATATTAAATCGTAAACGTTTCTGGAGTTTTTGTTGTCCAACCGGACCGTTGACGGTGAAATTTTCAACTCCTTATTGTGGTTACGCGCCTGGGCAAAAAATTCATTTCGTTTTATATATTAATAATGAATCCTCCATCGATATCACTCATTGCGATGTTAAGCTTAAACAAGAGGTCACCTACGAAGCCCACGATCCTCATCATGAATTGCGTTACGATAAGAATATGATAGCACGTAAAGATTTTGGTAACGTGTTACGTTGGAGCCGTCGAGTATATCGTGATTATTTGGAACTGCCATCCATACCGCCCACATCGTTAAAGACCTCGTGCCCCATTACGGTCGGCTATGTGATTAAAATTGGCGTGAAACCAACGGAATTCCATCGAAAAATGAAATTAAAAGTTCCAGTAACAATCGGAAGTATTCCGATAATGGATAACTCGGAGAATTTAACAGCCAATAATAATAATATTGTCGCTGATAGCAATGACAGTCACAATAGTAGAAACGCTATCAATGGTGTCGTGACGAGAAATGAAAGTCTTAGCGCTATTGTCAGCATTGATGAAAGATACGATGAAAGAGTATCTCATACGTTGGCACCTCTCTCAAGACTTGAAGACGGGTTGGATACTGAGAATTTCAATACACCCATAATATTGGTGACCGATGTGGACAATCCTCCAGACTATGTACCAATGAGTAAGTAGCCCTTAGACCATGAAGTTAACTTAATAGATAAACATTTCCTTATCGTGGTATGATTGTAAGGTAATAGATTTAAACAAATAACGCTAATCATTAGGCTATGTGTGCACGACGACAAACACCGTCCTATGCTTTTAGGAAAATTTGTCGTATATGTTCAAAGTCAGCGTGAGTGTGCTAAATGGGAAAGGAACTGAGATTTATATTTATTACCATATTATAGCAGCATTAAGATTAATATTTACTTTTTTGAGGTTATGTTGTAATTTCTTTTTATATCCTACATCACTTGTGGTGCAAGAATATATTTAGCTTGGGTGGATGTAGGCAACATCCAAAACAATTTCAAAACGATTCATCTTTTATTATACCCTGTAAGCTTGTCCGTCCGTCTGTCAGTTATGTGTCCTTGTCTTCATTCTACAGTGCGCAATTTCTCAGATATTTTAATAAAATTCAATGCACTGACCTGTTTTGTCCCAAAGACGAACGCTACTAAAAATGGTTCGGAACAGATCGCTTTTTCAATCCCTTCCTAAATGACATCTTATTTTGAAAAGTCGCTTTATGAATAAATTTATTAAACGAACTAGTGTAGGGTAATAGTGAGCCACGTCCCACTATATTGTTTTCAATTATTTTTAATGTTATGTGAAGTTGCGTTCGTATAGTGCATGTTTGTCATAGCACCAAACACGTTATCCATAGTAGTGGATAACGGAAATAGGGTATAAATGTATATATACGCTACATAACTTGTGGTAGAACGATATATTAAGTTTGTGCGGATGTATATGATAGCCAGAGGGACTTGATTTAAACCAACCTCTTATAATGCCGATCGATTCAGAACTAGCTTTTGAATCGATTTAAGCTTGTCTATCCGTCCGTCCATCCACCCGTATGCCCGTTTTAGTTTTATGTTCAATCTGCGGAGCCTACTTTTAGAGATACTTTGACGAAATTTGACACACCGACATGTTTTGTCTCGTTTTTCTTTTTTTTGACAGCTTTTTCGTAGACTTCCCATGTAATAGCTTATTTCGAATATCTGTATGAGTGTCCAGGGTATTTCATACGGCGCCGTGATTCACTATAATGTTTTTACTTTTGTTTGTTCCTATTAAAATTAATAAAATTTTTTTTCTCTCTCTCGTGTTCTAGTGCCACCGTCTTATGAAGAAGCAGTAGGATTCAGTCAAAGTTTTTTCGACGATACCGAATACCAAGAAAACGTGAGCATGTCCAGTTTGGTAGTGGCCGATAATAAGCACGATACATTTAAGCCGCGGTATCCAGTTTATTACAATTACGAAACACCTATTATACCGCCCGGTAGTGATGATTCCAATGAATCTGATTAATATTCAATTACTTTGAATTGGACTTAAAAGAAGTTTCTTTTTTACTGAGAACAATAATTTATATTTTAAAGTAATTTTCATTATTCGACAAACTTCTAAAGCATTTGTTCAAATTATTTTTAATTATTTAAATAATTTAATTGATGAGAAATTATAATTTAATATAGGAAAATATACATATTTTTGCAATTGGAAAGAATCTAAATTATTCAATTCTATTATTTTCAAAATTTTCCTTTAATTAATTTTTATTAGTTTAGTTAACGCTTAAAAAAGAAAAAAGATGAAGACATTAGATGAATGTTTCCGCTATTGGTTATCATTTTTTTATTATCCACTTTCCCTCATTTATCGCCTATTAAAATAATCTGTAGCCTTAGATGTACGAAACTTTCAAGGGATCAAATTTCAATTCTTATTCCTCTAAACACTCGTTTGATTGGAAGAAGCTCTCTTATTAGACTTAATATTTTTTATTATCTATAATTCATTATTCATTACTTTCTACCTAGAACCAACCTATCTGTTGCATATCCCACTCTTTTTCTTACCTGCTGGATACGTTCATTAGAAAACCGTGCAAAAAAGATCGTGTAAAAAAAACCGTGTGATATTAGTAAACTTAGGAATATGTTTCCTAATTTTAAAAAATCGTGTAATATGAAATAAGTGTAAATATTTTCCCAAAAAAACCGTGCAAAAAAAGTAGTAATGAAATCCTTTTCTTTCCCAAAAAAAAATAAAAATAGAATTAGTGCACAATGAAGTACAATTGAAAGTAGGAATCAATTTCACAGCTATTCATCGCTCCTTGATAGCAAGCGTGCATGTTCAGTATGGGCTGGACCAAAATTGCTACCATGAGCACATACGCCAGGTGTGTTTACCACAACTGTCGGATTTGATTCAAATGAAAAATTTTGCTCGTTATTAAAGGCGTTTGTTGGTTTTTTTACTATTGCAAAGTCGGTTATTCGCAGCTGCTTTCTGGCTCTCTCAAGTCGCTGTTTTACTACCTGCAAGTACTTTTACCTGCCAGGTCAAGGCAAGCAGGTAAAGTGCGTTCTTATTTCGCGTATCTCCAATGGGATATAAGTGCACTACTTTCAATACCCTCCATCGCTTGGTTGGAAAGTGCAAAGTGAAAAAGATGGGAGGGCTATTAGTCGAAATACAGTGTTCATGAATAATGAACGCAATGAATACAAACCGTACAATATTCAAACGAAACCATTTAAATACTTTTCCGTTCCATTTGCATCTGTCTCTCTCTCTTTCTTTCTTCATTCATAAATGTTATACGAATTTTTTGTTCACATTTTTATAAATTTTTTTTTATAAAATATATATAAAAATTTTTATTATTAATTCATATTAATTTTTTTCTTCTATATATTTTTTCGCATTCTTACTCTACTGTACATAGAAACCCTTTACGATGAAATCCATACTCAGGTTCATCATGACACGGCCTTGCAAACGGACCTAAACGCCATGGATATAAATGCTTATACACAAAAAAACATTTAAAATCTTAGAATTTACCATATTTTTCGTATATAAAACAAAACCAAAAAGAAGAAGAAAACTAACAAATTATATCCTTTATTATATATATATATTCCCCCTTTAGCTAGACATTTTTTTCTTTTTAAATTTGAAAAAAAAAAATTTTTTTTTTGTAAAAAGTGCCATTTACTATATAGAGTTAAAAAATATTCCTCACTCTCTTTACTAAGTCTAAAAAGGAAATTTTTACATTTAATAAAATAAAAAAATTATACAAAAATATTAGGCTGGCAATAAAGAAATATCGGCGTAGGTGGTATACCGATACTTAAAAATTAATAAAAATTATGACAGGGAGAGATTGAGAGAGAGGGAGATAGACAGACAGACAGACAGACAGAAAGAGGGAGAGAGAGAAATAATGTCTTTTTTGCCAACCTATTAGTTAGTTTATGAAATTCTCTTTAAACTTTTTTTTTTTTTTACTTTCTTTTTTCCTAAAAAATTGTAACTGTTTACATATGTATTCTAAATAAATTGCACTCATATTCTATTCGATGATGGAATCGATAGCTCATAAGCCAACAATTGCACAATTTACTCTTTAAGCTTAGCCATATTACGTATATACGACATATTTAAAATTAATTTAGTTTAAAAAAAAAAAAAAATAATTCAAATTTTTTTCAAAAATATATTTCTTTAACTTTTAAATAAAAAATATATTACAAAAATTTATTAAGCATTTTCCAAAATTTCTAAAATAAACGAATTAAATTACATTGAAATCGGTTTTGAAAAAATTTTATTTTTCCCTAAACATGATCGAAATCTAGCGGGAATTCTTGGACAATCGATTATCTAAAATATATTACTTTCTGAGTTTCAATTTGGGGATTCTGGAAGGCCGCTTAGACCCCCTTACGTCAATTTACTTATAATACCTTAAACTCCTCTTTTAAAAAGTTTCGAAACATTCGAGTTATTGCAAGCGATGTCGCACTCCCTGAGAAATCGCTTTTTTGAGTCACTTTCAAGTTAAGCCATGCAAAGAAGTCAGCTTGTAGATAAAGCTTTTATAGTCCATAGGTAGTAAGTTGTTACCCTTAGACTTCTTAGCTAACAATTTTGAACATGTCGATCAAATTTTTGTTAAGGCTTTCCGTCTGTACAACGTTCTCCTCCTTGACGTGTTTCGATTGATTTTTTCAAATTGCTGAGCAACATCAATTCCAATATTTCCTATGAACGCCTAAGCAGCAATTTTGGCCACGGCAGCTGTTGATAATGCAAAAAGAATAATCCTGCTCCAACACTATTAAGCCCATGTCACATTTTCCTCGAGATGTTAACCTAAGATTCTGAAGTTTTGTCACGCGTAAATCACTACGTTTGCCCACCCTATTGCTCACGTTGAGAGGTATAACCACTTTTCACGCTGTTGCCTATGCGTAAATGCACGTTCTTTTCCCATTCTGTTGTCCAAACTTAGATGAGCAATTTTTTTACCTTCTTGCCCAAACTTAGACTCATGATAAATGGCCGTTTTTCACGTTGTTGTTCACACTTAGAGGAACGCCCCTTTTCCCACACTCTTATTTAGATGCGTGACTTGTTTTCATGCCGTTACCCAAGTTTAGACTAATGATGTTTTCACAGGATACGGCTCAACTTTAGATAAATGGCCTTTGTTCACGTTGTTGTCCACGCTTCAAGGAACGCCCCTTTTTCAACATTCTTATCCCAACTAAGATGCGTGAATTTTTTTCATATTATTGTCGAAGCTTAGAAACGGTCATTTTTCACGCATAGAGGAACATTCTTTCCGCGCGGATGCATGACTTTTTTTCATGCTGTTCTCCAGGCTAAGATGCATGAACTTTTCTCACACTGTTGCCTTAGCTTAGACTCGTGATCTTTTCACATTATACTGCTCAACTTTAGATAAATTTTTTTCCGCTTTCCTCGCTATTGTCCAAGCTTAGACAGATTAACATTTTTCGTTGCGTTGTCCACGTGGCACGTCCTTTCTGCACACTGTTTCTCAACCTTAGCCGCAAGAATGTTTTTCACGATATTGTTTTTAGTTTATGCGGTTTTCATCATTTAATGTTAACTGTTTTGAACCCTGCTTCAATCTCTTCGCATTTGAACAGATCTTAGCAGCATTTTTTCTGATATTTCTTTTCTCAATTATATGGCATCTAAGGTTAACAAGTTTTAGCATTTCTCTTTAAAATTGTTCGGTGGAATATATTTAGGCCGTTATACAATCCTCCCTTGCTGAGCTCGCTCGACATTTGCTACAATACTACGCGCAATTTCCATGAACTGCCCGGCGCAGTAGATAGGAATGTTAAAATTTGAAGGGAAAGGTACTCATCCACCTGGGCGTTGCCTTCAAATTGCGTAATTTATTTTAACGAGCGAAGTTTTGTCAAGTTCGATCGGACGTTTTTTAGATATCCTTTAGCTACATAAATGTGAGCTGCTTTGAATCCTTTGCGACTTCTATGTGCCATGAAACTTTAACGCCATCTTCGGAGAAGTAAATAAATTCTTTTTTCAAATAACACAGAGAAGCAAATTTTTCGTTTCGCAGTCGTGTAGGATCTCCTTTCAAATAATTTTCAAGTTAATTAACAAAAACAATTTGAAAATTCCACGAACTTGTTTAAACATCCCTCGTATGTATTTATAAAAGCTCCAAATGAAACGAAATATATGCGGAAGATTTCAAAAGTGAGTAAAGACTTAGTTGTCTCTCACTCACTATGCCTGCCTGGCTAGATTTCAGCGTTAAAGCTTGTGTCAGTTACTCAAGAATTTCAATTCTGCATTTTCAGGTTTGTTCCTTAGAGCCAAGCTCCGACAAGAGTGGTTGATTAGCTAAGTGTTCACGTGGTTTCAAATCTTATTGTGGTAGAGTTTATCTTGGCTATAAAGCTACACTGTTTGCCCAGTCAAAGGCATAACACGGGCACAAAACCTTTAGGCTACGGCTACCTCCTTATCTCTTGCTCTTACTTTACTTCTTTTTAATCGTTACCGTGTTAGACAGATGGGGATCATTCCTGTGAGTGATTCGTCATATAATGAGAAAAAAAGAAAAATCTTTAACTTCTTAAAGCTAAGGAACACGAACCAAATTTAAAAATTCATTTGCTTTAATTTAAATAAAATCACAAAATTTATTACAAATTTATTAGAAAGTTTCTGATATCATTTAATAAGCTTTACGCACATTATCAACAGCTATGCAATTATTCGGGCTATGTAAGGTACATATAGCGACATTTTTCATAAAATGAAAAAAAAAAAATTTGTAGTCGTCTTATTGGCGCCAAAATATTGATTCCTTTGCAAAAACACATATAATGCAACTTTAGCCAAAATATTCACAGACAACACAAAGACACCACAAACAAACCCATAGTCAGTTTGAAGAGTGCCATCACTTTGTAAAAGATGCTGTAAGAAAAAGGTTGTTCCGTGCACAAGAGAGAAAGTAATTAAAATAAAATTGAAAAGAAAAAAAAAATAGTGATTTTAATGTTTTAACACAAACAATGCCTACCTCGTGTACCTTTCAATTGGATCGTTTAAATCCAGTTTATAATTCCGGTGAATATATCAAAGGACGTATTCTCTTGAAAACGGATAAAGTGAAACGAGTCGACGGTGAGTTTAAATAAAGTGAAAACGAAAATATTTTTCAAGAGGTGTTTCCTTTCTTTTCTTTTTGTTTTTTTTTTTCTGGATCTTTCAACTTTAACAGCCGTTTACGTTAGCTTGGAAGGTGAGGCCAAGGTACAGTGGTCTATTAGTGGTAAGGAGACAGCTAATTATTTCGGTCATCAGCAGTACTTACATTCGCGAGCCAGTGTATTCGATAATACCGAATTTTCAGCCGGCACTCATATCTATGTCTTAACGTTGCGTATACCGCAAGACTGTCCGTCGTCTTGCGCAGGACCGTATGGTTATATAGCCTATCATATGTCTTTAGTTATTGATAAGCCGCGCAGTTTCAATGAGGTTTTCCGTCAACCGATTACCGTGGTTCAAACATTGGACTTAAATATAAATCCAGATTATTCGGTAAATACGATTATTAAAATATAACAAGCAAAAATCGTATAATGGGCTATAGCCATCTATCAAAAAGTCTACACCACCCTAATGTTATTCAAAATAAAGCGTTATAAGGGAAGTGATCGAAAAAGTTGGCCAATACGAACAATAGTTGATCGGTCTTGGACCAAAACACGCAAAAGTATCAAATTTCATCAAAATATCCGTAGTTTGAACACAAAAAAACAAGACAGACAAATGGACAGACAAGCTAAAAATCGACTCAGAAAGTAATTCTGAATCGATAGGTGCAATAAAAGGTAAGTTCATCTCAAGTTCTTCCATGTAATGCACATGTTCGCAAAAGCTTAATATACATTTGCACCACAAGTGGTGTGTAGAGTGTACAAAAAGGCAGAACTAAGTACCGTATTCTTGTATCGGCGTCGACCATAAACCTTACTCACAATATTCTTAAGTTTAGTGCACCAAATTTCTTTAAAATATCGCAAAAATTGCAAAATGACAGACGGACAGACAAGCGTAGATCAATGCAAAAAGCGATTTTAAAACCGTCGATATAATTGGAGGTAAATCTATTTCGAGTTCTTCTGAGTGTTCGATACACCTTTCTAACATAACGTGTGGTGTAGGGTTTATATAAAGGTAAAATATATTAAAATTTTGTCCTTTTTCCATTCATTCTAGTTATCCTTAAAAGAAGAAAGTATTAAATACTTGTGCCGTTGGCCTTGCAGTTCGGGCCCTTTAAATTTTAACCTTTCTTTGCCTTATGCCGGTTATACACCCGGGCAGTATATAAAATTTCAGTTAGAGCTAGACAATCAGTCGCCCCATTATGACGTCTGGGCTATTGAGGCCTCTTTGAAACAGCATTTTGTTTTTTTGGCCCGTAAGCCTCTTAAACGTAACTATCATAGCAAAACTCTGTACAAAATGGTAATTGACGAGCGGACACTGCGTTTGTCGAAACGTTTATATGAAGCTTGTGTTTATGTCCCCATTAATACGCCAAGGTCAACTTTGAATTTAAATTACATAGTATTTTTGCACTATAGCTTACAAGTGAAACTGAAAACTGGTTGTTTTCATTATGACGCGGAAATTTCATTACCCGTCATTATTGGCACAACGCCCATACGAGAATATCTGGCCGAGCAGAGAGCTTTGGAAGGTCAAACCAATGCCGCTGATGGTAATAGGGCTTGGGGAGCCGAAGTGTGCAGGGGTTTAATAACAACGCAACCTACGCTTAGATTACAGCAAGAATTGAATAATTTATTAAATTATACCATAATAACGCAACGAGAAGACTTGAATAAACCGGAAGAGCAGCGAAAAGAGAAGAAAAGTGATGATGAACCTCCGTCTTATGATAGTTGTTGTAGGTCAACTTTGTTATTAAATTTGCGACGAAAAAAAAAGAAATATTTTTCATTTGCTTTTCAGTACCGCCTTCATTTAGTTACGCTACACTGGGTAGTCGCGATACTTTAGATTCTACAGAGTCTAAGCCCAAGGCATCTAAAAGGAGTAGCATACATTTGCCACCGTTTCCCAGCTACAATACCTTTAGCAACCCTACTGATTCGCTACTTGATGCAACAGCGGCTTACCAAGGATCTTACGGCTCTTTAGGTACAGATCATACCGGACGTTCTTTGGATACTTTGGAGATCTTAAGCGTAAGAGACGAACCCGACAATAATGAAGACGATATTTATGAAATCGAAACAGCTCAAGTGCAAATAGAAACGGCTGATGCAACGAATGAAACGACGACGAACAGTACAAGCTAAGAGTAATAGCTATGAGCGTAAAGCCACGAACCAAAGAGTTTAACTAAAAAACTATATATAAATATATTTTTATAAGAGCTTAAGTACACAGGCCTTAATTCGGTATTCCTCAATAATCTTAAGTATAAAAAAAGCTTTGCTGATATGAAAAGAAATCATTCTAAATATTATTCAAAAGGTTTGAAAAAGATAAGTAAAGTTGGAAGATAACTAAATATCTACTACAAACTAGTAAAGCAAAGGCCTACCAATTTCAACTTATATATATATATATATATATCGACAACAATTTATAAAAGCTTAATGCGTCTACTGCACCTTCCAGAGGAAAAAAGTAATGAAAATACAATATATAGGTGTGGGTTTCGAGCCAGTGATCTGTAATGAGCCACTTAAAAGGGCATTACCAGGTATGTAAATAAGAAGCCGGAAAATAATGAAAACTATTTTACTGATTGCTGGTCCCTGGTCGCTTGATGTCCATTTTTTGCATTCGTCTCACACGATTTTTTTGACCCTTTCAGGCAAAACAGCCATTATGTTCCCCTAAGAAGTAAAGCGCTGTTCAGTAAGCGCCTATTCCATTGATGAAAACATGCGGTGATCGGAAGGACTCGAGTTTCGTGACTAAGCCGCTTGAGCTAAGACTTCCCAGTCGAGTGCTTCGTATGCAGCCCGAACTGGTTCGACTATATGGATACGCGGATATCTATTATTCGTTTTGATATTTCCTCTCAATTTTGAATAGTGAATGATTCAAATCGAGTAACCGTTATTTGTAACTGTTGTTGTGTGTAACAGGCCACATTGTTATGGTTCCATTGAACACACAATATCGTCTTTCTGCTGCAATAATTCAGTCTCACAATCGATGTGAATACTATGCTTGAAACTACCCATGAGATATATAGAAAATTATATTATTTTATACACTAGCACCTGACGAATTGTTTAATTTTTCGTTTTGTATTGAAGTTGAAAAGAGGAAAAGTTTTTCGACAATCTGTTTTTCATTTCTATTCCAATTTTCAATTTTATTTGCTATAGAGAAGTTTTATTCATTTTTTTTTTTTTAATATACGTTTATATTGATTTTTTTGTTTTTTGAATATAACGCGAGAGATTGAAAATTTTAATTTGTAAATTGTTTTACTGACCAACAAAAACAAAATTTCATGTCTTCAACCGGTTATAATAATGCGGACAGTGAGACTATCGAGACCGCCGAAAACTCGTCAACAGCTTCTGGTGACTCTGGGCGAACAACGCAAAGTATGCAACGTAGGAAGTCTAGTGCTGCGTCGTTATTAATGGCACATCATGTTCAACAAGGCATGCCATCTTTAGGGGACGCCCCAAGGCAAATTGATGCTGGTTTGTTTTTAAATATTTATAGTTCTCTCTCTCTATCATTTTTATATCCATTTCTGAAGGGTAAGCACAAAATAGTCCTGTAAAAAGGTGTGTGTCTCTCCATACGTAATCTATTGATTAAATGTCAGACATAAACATATAATCAGTGGCTGTCAAATGATTTTGTGTTTATGGACGTAACGGATTCAAGCGAGTAATGAAATGGAAAAAAGCAAGATATCGACATGAATATGCTACAAATGAAATGTCGGAATAGCAAACTCCGTAATCCTTTGACGCGTGCACAGGTTCAATTTGTACACAATTCGTTTAGATGATGAGGATAATAAACATAATAAACATAATAAACATTTACCCTAAAGAGGAAATTAGTTTTCTAAAATTATTTTTCACTTTTTGTTTCGTTCATTTAGAGCAAAGCTATAATATCGCCAATGGCAATAACAACGACAGCGACAGCGGTGGCGGCGGAACCAGCAGCAGCAATAGCAGCAGCAACAGCAGCAACAATAGCAGCATCATCAGCAATAACAACAACAATAAATCCCTTGTCTTCTCTGTTGATCTCTTGCCCGCCTACAGGGACCCTCTTTCTCAATCGAACATACTAAATGGTTATGAAAACCATGCGAATACACCAAATTTGCGCCCTGCCGAGGATCCAAGGCCAAGTACCGATCGAAGTAGATCGCGTAGACGCGGCAATCGTCACATCGTTCGTACCCAACAGCGTCGCTTATGCAAAATACACACCACTTTGGTGCAGAGTAAAAAAGTATCTGTGTAGAACCGTCCGCGAATTGAGTTGCATTCGAAATTTATTGCGCCAACAACTTCATATGGCTAGAACTATGTTCATCAATCACCAGTCGGATGCCTTTAAGACTCGTACTTAGAAAATTAATTCAAACAAATAATTAAATTGCGATTTTTGTGCACCGTATATATATAGATATTATATTTGATTTGCGAGAATAAAATATTTTCAAAAATTACTCTTGTTCCATAACGTTTTTATGCCTGTCTGCATTTATGACGTGTTCCACAGCCCTTTGCGCAACTCTTTAGTGTTCGCAAACATATATCCAGTCGATTCTTAGTGACTCTTTCCGAGGTATAAATCGAATCTGACATAATTTCAAACTATTGAGAACGATAGCGATGATCACAAGGGAAAACTAATTAAAAGTTAAGTAAATGTGCCAGAAAACTGCGTACAAGACGTGTTAGGCAAGTTTAGAAAGTTAAGTATAAGATTCTTCGCTAATGGATTAAAAATAAGTCAGTATTTTTCTACTCCACACAGTGAGTCATCTGTTCTTGATTTGCCAAATTACCCTTATTCAATTGACGAAAACAAGCGGCGATCTGGAACACTCGAGTTTCATCAGAAAGCCACATGAGCTAAGACTTTCTGGTCGACTGCTTCATGTATATCTGTGGTTCGTTTTGATATTTCCTCTTATTTTTTGAACGATTCAAATCATGTAATTATCGTTTGTAGCGTTTGGTACTAACCGTTTCAGCGCCCTTTAGCAGCCTATAACAGACCACGCTGTTCTGGTTACACTGAACACAGAATCCTTCTGCTACAAGTGATTCAGTCTCGCACTCGATGCGAATGGCATGCCTGAATTTACCCGTGCACGCTTACTCCTGACACTCTCAAAAGAGATCCATCTTTCATCCACAATCCGTACACGAAGCAAAAAAGACTTTTTGTTTACGCTTTCAGGCAAAGGAAAATAGTTGCCGGCAAACGCTCTTTCTTTGACATAAAATTCGACATTTTCGTTCTTCTAAAAGTTGTTTTTGCGTTATGATGAAGCGGTGTTACGGCTACATATTGCTGTTATGCAAAAGAAAGGCTTTAGACCTGTATGCACTTTACTCGCGGTATTAGGGCCATGTATGGGGAAATCCGGTTTCATATTTGATAGGTGTCGTTAGTGTCAACTTTGTAATGTACTTTAGTGACCATTATTTCGAATTTCTTGCTTTGTACGGCAGGATTGACCTGGCTTATCAAAATAGCTGATCTAAGGCCCTGCGGATGTCGGTCACTATTCCTTATATCTATCGGAGATTTTAATTATACGTGAGGATTAGGGATTCTATTGAGGCATGTAAAAAGACTTTGCAGTTTTTTAGTACATTTTTGAACAAAAATTCTGTTAAAATCGGTTTGTCTGTCAGTCCATGACTTTTTGCCATTTTTCGGGTAGCTTCATAATTCCATCGGTGAAAAGCTTCGGTGGTTTATCGTCGAAAACCTTCGCCGATGGTTCAATTTTTTACCATCAAGAGAGTTTTGCAGAGACCGGAATAATTGGTAGTTAGACAGTGCAACGACGGGACTATACGGTGGGCGCAACAAAACTTTCTAATCAAGCTCAGTCAATTTGTTCCGAGCCCTCAAAGATGTGTGTGGCCGCGCACTGTCGTGACGGAACACAACTCCGTTTCAGTCGGCCAATTCTGGTCGCTCTTGCTAGATGGTTTGATTCAAACGTTGGAGTTGTGCACGATATAGGACCGAATTGATGGTTCCACCAAGTTACAGCAGCTCATAACGGGCAATTCTCTTGAAATTCCATCAAACACCCGAAATAACATTGCTTCCCAACAATCCAAGTTTTGAAATCGTTTGTGGAAGGTCACCACCCTTTAGCCCATATCAGCCATTTTTCGTCGTCTGTAATGATTCGTTTCAATTTCGAAGCGTTCAGCGGAATATCACTGATGGTAATACTGTCAGCCAACGTTCTTTGCGTTAATTCATATGACACCCAAACTTCGAAGCTTTACCTTTTCTACTGATTCCAAACTGTCATACGGTTGATGTTTAGTGCCTCCGCATTTTCCTGACAGCTTGCGTGCCGATTATGGTCCACCTGTTGTAAACTTTCATCGACTTTTCCTGTTATTGGCAGACCAGAGCGAGATGGATCTTTGACAAGTCGCACAGCTTCCCTTTTTTCATTCCATCAAAATACAATGCCACGTTTCCTTCTTCCTACTTTACAAGAGCTGGGCAACCTTGATGTTCTTATATCCGTATCATTTGCACCGCTTAAATTAAAGTACAACTCCCGTACTCGACAGCGGAAGATTAATGTGCTCAGGGTCAGCGAAAGTGTGTTCGAAACACTTGATTCCCATGAGCGTTGAGAAAATGCTTGGACTATCTAGTGCTGATATGTGTAGATACATCCATAGCAAGTTTGTTTAGAAAAAAAAGAGAGATGACTTTCCCAGCTTTCCCACCTATTCATTGTGAAATTGCCTGTATACCGCACGATACACTACCACGACCCAGCGCCTTTTAATGGCACTGTCCGTCTCTAGAGTGATTTGTTAGCAGTACTCTTCCCCGCCGTGTCTATTCTTGCCATGCCTAAGTCGAAAGCATTTTCCTTTCACTTCCTCACTTCCCTTCTTTCACTCCTCTCCCAGTAACGCCTATCGTGCCTGCACGTATAGGCAAGATTCCTAAAAGTAACGGCTTTTCTTCTTGCATGACTTCATTTGGTTGCTTATTCTAAGCCTTTGGCTGACTTCCCATAGAGTGACGGTTACTTTTGTAAGTCGCAGCCCTGTTTAATACTTAAAAGTCTAAAAAGATTCTTCAAACCGTGAAAATATTCAAAATAATAAGCAAATTATTGTTTAAGTGATTTGGATTTATTGCATAAAAGTCATTTTTTGGTGTTCATTATGCCCGAATGCTGCACAACATTTTGGCATTAATCTGAAATGCTTCAAAGTTGTGCATAACACGCAACTACTTAGAAAAATGTTGCTTTAACTTTTAATAAGGACTATGCGATACATGTGTTATGTCTTTCATCGCATATTGTACTTAAGGAATATTATCTTATCCGTTAATCATTTGTCAGTCTCTCTCATTATCCTTTTCCCTTTTCTACCAAACATTTTCATTTACAACTAAGCGGGAGACGCAATCATAAGAAATTTTGCAAAGTCAAGTGTTGAAAGGACGCAGTACACGCCTATTATTTGAAAGTTTATTTGTTCCTTGTATCTTGTTTAAAACTCAAATATAGGAATTATATGCAACGACTTATTCAAAAACTGTTATAAAGGCAAATTACACAAGGCATTCCGCTTGGAGATTTTCAGAACATTCTATAAATTAAGGAAAAGGAAAATTAGAAAGAGAGAAAAATCTTTTTAATTGAAAATATTTCTCCGACCATTTTTATCTGCTATGTTAATGACATGGTCCAGCGCAGGATTTGCCATCAATCTAATCTTCTCGTTATGACTCCCTATGATTATTGGTATTCTTAAGTAGGTGCTGTTATTAAAACCTCGCATTTCAACAAATATATGTAGTGTATAATTAATCATAATTATAGTCGGATCCTGACTGGTAATGGGCAACTTTTCAGGTAACTGAAGATATCCGTTCACAATGCATTGTGCTAAGCGGCGACAAGGTTTGTTATGAGTTGTTGTTAATAAGACTTTAATATCTTGACGCGACTTTTTATAAGGACGTTCAGCTTGAAAGTGATGCTTTTGTATTAATATCAAATCGATTTTTTCTATATCAAAATATCTGCTTCCATTATCAATGGTTACGCTATATTCGATTTGATCACCCGGTATAAAGGCGCAAGAATTCAAAGCAATCGTGGCATTAAAAGGTTTGCTTAGGCAAGACAAAAACCACCAATTGGTGTTGTAATTGAATTCCTTGCAAAAGGGCTTCTAAAACGATAGAAAATGAATATTTATTCCGACTTCTTAACTCGATTCAATATACCAATAGTTTCGGGTTTGAAGATAAATTAAATCTCCTTTGTATATGAATGGGGAGAATATACAACTTCTTAAAGCCTTTCGTTTCGTGCAACACCAGAGACAATTCATATCTAATGTAACCAAACTTGGCCGTGCATGACGATGGCGTGGCTCGAGGGATTTTCAAAGAAAACGCATAGCAATGATTTCCCGGTTCCATGCTTTCATGCACCAGACTTCGTTGCGCATTGATGGAAGTCAATTTGTTTTCAAAACGTTGGTCGTAATGCATAATGAAACCATTGTGTGTCTTCGCTTCCAAATCATTCCAATCAACGATGATCTCACTATCGAGGGCTACGAATATTTCTTCGAAAAATAAAAACATGAATTATTTTAATGATTTTTTTACATTTTTTTGTATTCAGCTTTTACCTATGAAATGAAGAAGATCGGCATTTTCTAGTAGAACAGTGCCGGTAATGGTATCACCGCTTAAAAACTCGAAATCATCGGTTTGTAAATGGATTTTTGAATTTGAAAACATCTTGGTCGACAAAATTTTTCAAATATTTTACAAGCAAGGAAACGAAAAATTTATGACATTTTACAAAAATTTGAAGTTAAATATATTCAAAAACAATAACCTATATACGAGTTGTTAAAAAATGTATGACATAACTAACCTAATAACGTTACAGATAATATGTTATTCAGTAAAAGAAGTGTGTTGTACAAAATTATATTATTTTATACACTAGCACCTGACCAATTGTATAAATTTTTTCGTATTACATTGGGGTCGAAGGGAGGGCAACTTTTTGACATTTTACAACAATTAAAAGTATAAAAAACAATAACGGATTTCTAAGCCTTTTTTGTGCCAGATATTAGATGACATAGAAAAATTTTTAACGTTGCAAAATACTAACAATTTTTAATGCCAGCAGAGCAAAGCTATAATATCGCCAATGGCAATAACAACGACAGCGACAGCGGTGGCGGCGGAACCAGCAGCAGCAATAGCAGCAGCAACAGCAGCAACAATAGCAGCATCATCAGCAATAACAACAACAATAGATCCCTTGTCTTCTCTGTTGATCTCTTGCCCGCCTACAGGGACCCTCTTTCTCAATCGAACATACTAAATGGTTATGAAAACCGTGCGAATACACCAAATTTGCGCCCTGCCGAGGATCCAAGGCCAAGTACCGATCGAAGTAGATCGCGTAGACGCGGCAATCGTCACATCGTTCGTACCCAACAGCGCCGCTTATGCAAAATACACACCACTTTGGTGCAGAGTAAAAAGTATCTGCGTAGAACCGTCCGCGAATTGAGTTGCATTCGAAATTTATTGCGCCAACAACTTCAAATGGCTAGAACTATGTTCATCAATCATCAGTCGGATGCCTTTAAGACTCGTACTTAGAAAATTAATTCAAACAAATAACTAAATTGCGATTTTTGTGCACCGTATATATATAGATATTATATTTGGCTTGTGGGAATAAAACATTTTCAAAACTTCTTGTTTCGACCACATTTTAAATGACTTGTTTCATGACATTTCTATGCCTGCCTGTATTTTGACGTGTTCCGTTTCGCTTTTCGCAACTCTGTATTATCCCCAAACGCATTTCTAATCGATCCTTATTAACTGTCGTAACGCTACCTAAACCTTTGCAAAGTATTAATCGAGACTGAGGAATTTTCAAACTATTGCGAATGATAATGATGATTAGAAGGACAAACCCTTTAAGAGCTAGGCAAACGCGGCGCAAAACCGCGTGCTTGACTCGTGTCAAGCGAGTTCGGAAAATTCAGTACAGGATTTATTTCGAATTTCAAAGTCGATAACGCATTAAAGATACGTCGCAATTTTCCTACTCCATCTGTTCTTAATTTGCTGAATTGCAGAAAAAAAAGAAGAAGATAATTGAATATACCATGTAAAAATTTTAGGAAGTTAATCAATCCGTGGATAATATCCAGCCGAAATCCTTGTTATATCCCAGAATGTGAGCGTGCCTTCAGGCAGAGATGACTCTAAAAATTTCACCGCGGTTTTATGGCCTAGACCCTGGGGTGATTAATCCTGGAGTGCAAGGTAGAAAAACGTGAACACTTCTGTTAAAAGCGAAGCCTATAGGGGGGATACCCCTGAAAGTTTAACGTCTTCACATAGTAAGCTTTATGAGAATATACCCGATCGGTCTATAATTTAAATACGAACGACATCCTGCTCGCACCAATTAGGAAAACAATCCCGCAGCTTAGATAGCATATACCCAGGTTGAGTAACAGATATGGAAGTTTGCACAAGGTGAGGGCTCTCTGCCCCTCTTATTATATAACATCCTTTCGTTAAGGCACCACCATATCCAGCAGATCCTTCCTTTCCCAGTTCCACCTCGACTTTCGTTATGCATTGAAAAATACATAAGGACGTCCTCGGTGCATGCGATTTGGTGAGATGGGCACATTGACAACCGTGGTCTCCGTGGTACGGGATATAATGCTATTACGCGACGCGTAATAGTCACTCTTGTGTTCGAATTAGCTATTGAGCTTGCGTCGCCATTCAAGCTTATCGTCGTGGAATTTAAAGGTTCAACGAGCAAATATTAATCCAGCAATGTCAAGCACCCAATCACACTACTACTTCTCTGGCCCCGTCGATAATTTCGTATACCGGTGGTTAAATCTTGAGCATCCATAGTAGCTGGTTGCTTAATAAAGACTCATGTCATGATGACTCATATACTTTTCGAGAACTTTTCCATTTGGGTGGGTTCCCGTCGCCGTTAAACAGCTAAGGATATTCGTCAGATATTTTGTAACGTATATTTTTTATATTTTTGATTGGTCTTAAATCCAGTTCCATCCTTGTTGTTGTTTCCACATAAAATTCTATCATTATGAATGTCTATTTGCCATAAAAATGTATTTCAAATGGTATGTGGTGTGTGTCATTTTGTCAAGTTATTTCATTCTAACCTAACTTCCTATTGCACATATTCCGTGTATGATATGTATGACACTCGTCAATGCGATATTTTTGCGATGAACACATTTAAGTGCACGTTTTCCAAAGAGGTGAACGCAATTAGCTGGTTAATGTTGGACGGTAGGTCAATATAGTGTTCAAAGGATTTGGTCCCCTAAGTAAAATGCGTTTATGGAACCGAGGAACGAAATTACTACTAAGGAATTTCTTATGTTAGCTTAGCTTTGTATCTGTCCTAGTGATCTTTTCCAAACTTCAACACTATGACGACCGTTAGTTACGATAAGTATTTCACATTGATCATTGAAAGAGTAAACTTCCAGTTAAGATTGAAAGCGCGTCAACGATTACTGACGTTTTTCGACTTGGAACATTTTGTATATTTTTTTTTTTGAAAAATATTTACAACTTTCTAGTAAATATAGGAAGATAATGAACTTAAGTTAAACATATGTAAACGTACATATATATATATATATATATATACATATATATATGTATATGTATATAAATATATATTTGTGTATAAAAGCAAATTTCATGGTTTTAAACACTTTCATCTATTTCATTGCTTAACAATATTTATCAAAAGAGAGCGAAGCGTATGCACAAAAAAAAAATTCGCTTGCATTGCTTTTGTTATCAATAAGAGAGCAAGACAAACAGAGCTGATAGCATTTAGAAATTGAGTTAACAATTTTTTTTCCTAAAAAAAACAAACACGAAGGCTTTTACACCTATTTGTTGAAGCACAAGTGATTCTCTATAGATGTTGACAACATATCAATAAATTTACAAAAATTTATTAAAAAAAAAAAAAAAAAAGTTTTAAATAAATTCAATAAAATGGTGATCAACTGCGATATTGAATTTGATAATAATCCACAAGGTGTTTACTTCTCCGGTCAAATATTAACGGGCAGGTTTACTCTCATTGTGAATAAAGTGAAAAAGATGAAGGGTAAGAATTGGAAGAATTTAATTAAAAACAAAAAAATAAAAAATTTATTTATATTATTTTTTCTTCTCTTAATTCAGCCGTTGTTTTAAAGATTTTTGGTTGTGCTAGTACTCAATGGACTGAAAATGATAAATCTTCTCAAACAATTACTTATCATGATCAGCGTTTGTACTTAGATACAAATACTTACCTATTGCAAGCAGCTGATAAAAGTGCGTTTACTTACTACAACTTTAATGTATTTTTTCAAAACCTCATTTTCTTTTCAATATTTAGGTGAAGTCATTACATTAGAGCCTGGTATTCATACATACAATTTTTCTTGTCGCATACCTAACAATTGTCCGTCATCGTTCGAGGGTGCTTATGGCCATATACGTTATGTGATTAAAGTGGTCTTGTTAAGACCTTGGCAAAGGGATCTGACTTTCAATAAAGCATTTACAGTCTTAAAAGTATTGGATTTAAATTATGAAACCCCGTTGGTAAAAGTAAGTGAATTAGAGCTTCAGTTTTACATAAGCTTTCCAGAGTACCGAGTGAAAACTATGTTAAGCAGGGGAAATGATTGTAAATCAACTTTTCATTTTTTGACTTAAGTGATCCCTTTACATGTATAAGATTCGGTTTAAGAAGATGTTTGTCGACGTAGGGAAATTTTGATTCGTCAGAACAATTGAATTTCCGAACATAGTTCTATAACTCTATCAAGAACGCTTGGAACGTCAAAAGCGTTTTTCGCGAGACTCTAAACTGTAAAAATTTTCTTTCATTTCTTACATTCGAAGTTTTTATAAACTTTGAAAGAAATGTTCACTAGTGAAAGAGGGATTGAGTTCTCGAAAACTTATTTTAATCATATTTATCAACAAAAACCACTTAGTCCAAAATTGAGGCTAATCCAAATCCAAATGCTGGCTAATCACACAACAATCAATAATTTTAAAATTCTGTCGGTCCCATTTCATTACCTATAGATCTGTAGTCAATAAGTCTCCGGTCTAAGACATATATAGTAGCAGCGTTGACCCTTATGATTTCTGGAAAGTACCAGTCTCGAAGAGAGTCAAAGTTTCATGAGGTTCCAACCATTAGTTCACAAATTACCGTTTGTGTTAATGACGCTGCTTTTTTGTTCGCTTTGGGCAACTTTCGCCGACATTGTCGCACACAACAGTCAATACTTTTAATGTTCATTTTTAATATCAAGTAAGTCTGTAGGCTAAATGACACGTCACTCAATAAATACCCGGCCTGAGACGTATACAGCAGCACTGTTGGCACATCGATATGATTTTTAGAAAGTACCCACCTTCACGGATAATAGTCAAAATTTCGTGACATTTCAATCACTAGTTTACAAATTAGTTTATTTTAGCGATGCTACTTCTTTGTCCGTCTTGGTTGACTTTGCCCACCCGACCGAGTGCAGATTTGACTCTGGAGTGATGTGATAAGAGTTTTATACCAACTATGCTGCTGACTGCAGAGATTGCACCTTTGCCATTTTTTAAGATTTTTCAAAAGTCTAGACTCCTTTAAACGCTTAAATGAATGCATAATAACTTTTTCGAATAGTGTTATCCGATTAGCATTTCATTTCTCACAAAAACGAACGACGAAAGAAAAGCTTATCGTTAACTTTTATCATCACTTCGTGCTTAAACTCGATCGGAATATATTAGTCTTGGAAGGCTGTTAACTCAGATACCCGAATTGAAGCGATCATTAATCGAGTGTACATTCTTGATAAGTATGTTTTTGAGTAAGAGCAGTGGTATACATTGGTCCGGTGCTAAGTTTTCCTTTAATTGCCTAAAGTTGCAAAAGTTTAAATCAAATCCTAAAATTTTTATGCCCCGCACCACTTGCGAATGTATGCAACACCCAAGAAAACTTGAGATAACGTCACTTATTGTCATACTGATCGATTCAGATAGCGATTCTGCCATCTGTCCATCTGTTCGTCTGTCTGTCCTGCTGCCTTGTGCTTAGCCTACAGCCCGCAAATCCGATACAGTCACGTGTTTTGACTCGGAAGATCGAACGCTACTGAAAGTGGTTCGAATCGGATCGCCTCGCATATGGGCTCGCAAGGACGAACACTATTGAAAGTGGTTTGAATCGGACCACCTCCTACATATCGTCTTTGTTTATTTATGATCCAAGCAAGCTAGGAAAATTGTGTCTTGCAAAATCGAAAGAACGAAACGAAAAAGAGAAACGAACGAGTTTGAAGATTGTGGGTTTATTTTATTTTATTTTGCAAATCAAACGAAACGATAATATAATGGCTGGATGCTTAGTGTTTGAAAGACGAAGCTGATACATATGCAACTGATATGTACGCATCTTGAAACCATACAACAACTAACGTGAAGTTATGTTAATTATAATGTAGCAAAGGCAAACGTGAACGTCATGAACAGTTTTATTTTGAAAAGTCGATATACGGATACCTCAATGGTGGCCCGTATCCCACTATAATATCCACTGTATCATTGCTTGAAAGCACAGACCAGGCCGAAAAGAGAGCCTGATTTGCCTTAAGGAAATCAAAAAACTGATCCCATCTTGAAAATCGCAAAAAACATATATATCGAAGCACCTAATCTTCGGAGCATGCCGGAAGAAAGATCAACCAAAACATTTACTACGACTAAATAAATGCTCCGGTTTTAAAATAAACCTAATGCGATCCTTTTTACAACTCACAAAGAACTTGGAGAGGGGGAAAGGCACGCTACTTTTCTATCTGACCCATTTCGTTCAATATATTTTTCTTCCTCTTCTTCTACTTTTTTGAATCTTTTAAAATTATAATTTCAGATGCCGATAAATTTGACTTCGGAAAAATCTCATCTATGCAATTGCATTAAAGCTCAGCCATTGAAAATTGATTTACATTTACCTCGTTCCAGTTTTGTTTGTGGTCAGCAAATACCCATTGAAATGTCTCTTAATCATCAGGGAAACGTGCCTGTTGAAGAAATTCAACTATGTCTGATAATGTTAGTGGATTATATCGCCCAATATCCGAATAAGAAATTACGTAATGAACGAATTGTTATAACAAAACTTCGAGATAATTTTGAGGCAAAACGGAATCTTCGAACATTCAATTATTTACTGCCCATAGCAGCCACACCTCCCAGCTGCCTTTATACTGCATGCAATTTAATACAAATATCGTATGTTTTGGAAGTGGAAATTAAAATTAAAGGCCTGCAAAAGAACCAATTATTGCAAGCACCATTAACGATTGGTACCGTACCTTTACCGAATGTGATACAGCAACAGCCCTATGCTAGTGAAACCCGGGACATTACCATTTTACCTTGGCTATGCAATCATGGAATACGTAAGTACTTCATAATTGAGTGTAGACTTTGAAATTGTTGCTGAGAGACTTTCGTTTTTCTTTATGTTTGATTTTAGCTCAGCCAGAGTATGCGGAAGCCAATCATTTATTAAAGGTTAAAGTAGGAGAAGACGAAGCGCAGAAATATGAGGTTCTTGAAGAGTTCTCACCTAAATATCCAGTATTCACTCAGTTTAAGAATTCATTAGAAGTCAGTAGCAATGAGGGAATGAATACTAAGACCATTGTCGACAATAAAAGTACATGGCTGTAGATATGATTGCATTTTTACTTGTGCATTTACTTTGTGGATTACTTTTGCTTTCCTATAGCTTTCTACGATTGACGGGTTCTTCATATACCTTGATCTGATAGAAAAATAAGAGGGTTTTTTTTTGTCGTCGCAATCGCAATCGGTTATCAAAACCAGCTTGGAGATAAACTTACCATACTTTGAATGGTAACCTAGTGTTTTATAGTTTTCTTCAAGGCGCTCTCATTGTTTTGCAGCATACATTAGAGTGTTACAGAAGCAGTATAGTATGTCCCCTAGTTAGCTATTGGTCAAGATTTTTTTAGAATCCAAGCGATCAAAAGTGTTGAAGAATCTTATAACATTTGACTTTCGCTCAGTTTATTTACAAATACAACTCTGCAGCATTATGAAGGGTAAGGTTGCAATAACAAAATAACTGGCCGGTCTGAGAGACGTCTGAAAACGAAAAATTAAAGGAAGAAGACCAAGATGAAATGAGAAAGACTTGAGAGGATGAATGTTTTCATGATATGAATTGGCGCGACAGAAATCGTGTGTGTGTTTTTCTTGTGAGGAAGGAATCGAAATTGAAAAAAAAACAAATGTAATTAAAGTGATAAATGGCTGGAGAGCTCCAACAATTTGAAGAAGAAGAAGATTTATAAATTTACCTGCTTGTGTAATTATGAAGTCTTCTATTGAAAATCGCGGACCAAGAGAGAGATCGTAGGTAAGGCAGGGTAAAAAGTGACTCAGGGCGTAAGATCAGCTCGTTCGGTAAGAAGGTTTTGTCCGTCCGTTTGTCCTCATAAGAGTTAAAGCACATGTATTTCTTTTAGGTGTAAGCGGAAGGGGAGTGTCCCTGGGATACAAGTTTGAAAACACCAACATCGCACGAGCTAACGTGCTCAGCAATGACACATGTATATCCATCCTTAGAACATCAAATCCTCCTAAAGTAGCACTTGAGTGTGGTCCTAAAAGCAATAAAGCTCACCGTTCTATATTTAGACAAGAGTAAGGATTTTGCAGACCATAAGCTTTGTTACAACTTATATTCTGTATGAACGATTTTTACCTTACAAGTTTGTAGCGATCGATGCAATCAAAACTTGAGGAAACTTTCTAATTTCTTTGTTAAAGTTAACAACAAAGTTCAATTCTTATCTATATTTGATCGAGCAGAGATATTTCGCGAGTAAGTAACATTAGTGTGAGACTGAATCAAGTCATTAACATTTAGCGCATTTTAGTGGGCTATCTGTAGATAGGATACGAATCAAGCCCTTCCAAAGATCCGTTTCTAGAAATTTCTTTCATAATTATAAAGATCTTAGCGTTCTTGGTGAAGATGCGTAGTTTTTGTTGCTTGACAGGAATTTATAGGATTGTGTATAGGTTTACGGTGTTATTGCTTCCAGCGGCTCACTAGGGAACTCACAGGGTCACGTGTAGGCTTATGAGCCTTATGATAATAGTAAATAAATCGCACCGGAGCTTACAAAAAAAAGTTTACTTTGTTGCAAGAGAAGCGAGGCGGGCAGCATCGTTATTTGACAATAATTTGAGTGTTTCGCCTGTGCTGTATTCTTAAAGCCAATAATTAGAGGTAATGATGGGCCTCAACACTTCTCAAAGTTGGTTTGTTGGGCCATGCACAATAAATAAATCTGGTTTCTCCAGGGTAGTTTAGCCCCTTAGTTTATAAAGATTGTCTACCTCTCTGGACAACGCTGGCTACGCAAGATTATCATCGGGCACCGTGGGTAAAACGTTTTTAATAGTTAAACCCTCAGAGAAATCTGTTCCTCTGGGCCGGTATGCTATACTGTTGTTGGGGTAGGGAAGCCATAATCTAAGGGTGCCAGCGCATGCTTTTCAATCCCGGACCCCGTTCCGAGCAATGTTAGATCCATTCAAACTGCGAATCTACAATACTAGGATTTTCTTTCGGACCGCGCTTGTACAAGATAATGGCGGTCGCGCAAGAATCCAGAATATAGGAAAAAATCTTTGCGGTACCTGCACGTTCGACTGTTGCTGAACAATTTAAGTAAGATCTCTGGTTGTCCGCTTTTTTATAGCCATTGGGTGTTACAGTAATATGTTAGCAAACATCTTTCATCAATATGTGTGTAATTACTTAGACAGCGAAAAGAGCGATATAGTACTTATAAGGTAATTGTTAGAGAAGTTCCCGCAAGTTCAAATGGCTTAGAGGGCGGATTAGTTGTATTCTAGTATAGTTTGGAGAATAATAGATGTGCATGGGAAGTTTTAAAGCTTAGCTTCCATTATAGCTTAGAGCATAACTTAGAGAATAACTCGGTTCGATCAGTTCTACCTATCTTAGAGAAGCTTAGAAGAAGAAGGCTTAGCTGTGTGTATGTGTAATTAAGCTTTTGATTAAAGTAATTGCTTTGTGTAACACCGGAACTTAATGACACTTTGGGTTTTGTTCAAGGGTCGGTATTAGTCGACCTTACGGCATGATCTGTTATAATATTGCATTTATGGACGTTACATAAAATTATACACTTACAGGCATATTATAAACCCATAAAATATTAAGATAGGCGGTACCTTGTGTTGTAACACAATAGAAGCCGTGGCCATAATGCACAGCAATTCAAATATGAAGCTTTGCAGCATTTTCGGTGTAGAAGCGAGTTTAACCCATCCGAGGAGGGTTGCATACCATGTGTGCGATGTTAGTGAATTGAAATTAACAATCAGTGTGAAAAAATCAATTGTCAAGGTATAGATTGATTTAAAATGAAAAGTATCCTAGAAGTATGTTAGAATAAAAGTCGTTATTGGTTGCAGTTTTGTCCTTAAAGCCAGGGTCTTCAAGTATGAAAAAAATATGTAATGATAGCGACAAAATTTCCGTTACTGGCTATGGTTTTTCAAGGAATGCTCTGCCTCGGGATTAGTTGATAGTGGTTGAACTCTTTCTTGGAGCTGATGGCGGACTTTTACCGTAATTTTACTGCAGCAATTTTTTATAATAATTACAAGCTTACAAGCAGCACTTAGTTTAAGTTTTAATCCGAAATTTTCAATAAATATGTAAGAAAATATCTGATAGAAAGTTTCTTAGCCTTTTCGAATCTTAACTGTCAAATAAGGTACAAGAGAGAAAGAGGTGGTAAATATTTGTCCATTAGTAGAGTTAATTCTTGCAGAGACACCCTTTTTTTAAGCTATTGCACATACTAATATTATAGCAACACAATTTATTTTCTCTCCGCAAGTCCAACTTTATAGGAGTGGAAGTGGGAGATGAATAGTAGAACGCAACTGTCATATACCATATTATAGCATTTCTCCAACCTAAAGGTGCAATAGCTTTGCCAAAAAACAGCCATTCAAAATAAAAACAAAAGCAATATTCACTTCGATTGAAACTTTGGAAGCTTTTGGAAGCTTTATGAACCGTTTTTGCTAGCTTTGCCAGTAGATATTAATTAGAGCAGAGCTTTTCTGTTTATTATTTTCGAAGTCTTTTATTCAAAATTATAGTTAGATGTTAACCGCTAACTGAGAAGAGTTTACATTCTTTATCTTATAACCAATTATCGGGAACTAACGAATAGCAACGACAAAGCTTTGCAAAAATCAATCTATCTTTATATTTATAGTAGTTATCTGGTTTTAAGTCCTTGTCCCAAATTATGGTAGATCCTTACAATCTTTGCAAAACTTTGTTAGAATTGAAAGCAAAATAAAGCTGTTTAACAGTCAAGGCATTACCGAAATATGTTTTTAAAATGTTTCGCACATAAAATGCTGACTAGACATTGGCTGTAATGCAGCTCCAGTTAATCGTATAAACATTAGACATTACCGAAATATGTTCTTGAAGTGCTAAACATAATTTTGATCTCTTGTATGCCAATAAAATGCTTTTAAAGAAAACGAGTGCTTGCATATGGTATTTGTTTTGCCTAGACGTGTAAACTCGGCACTTTTAACAAACGAATTTAGGACAATTTTTACAAGCAAGGGAAGCATTAAAATTCCCTGGCCACAGGGAAGTTAACAGGATGGGCGAACCCTTGCCTATTCTTTTCACAACGTAATTGAATTTAATTCGATTCGCAAAAGTTGAAATGTTTTCTTTTCCAAGACTAGAAAAATATTGTTCCTGATCAACAACCAACCTCCAACATAGATAACGAATAAATAGATTCCTGATATTTAATTCTTGGCTATCAATTGTCAATTTGGATGTATTTGAAGAAAGTGTTTTCTCCTACGATTCCTGACGCAGAAAGTGTTTTCTCCTACGATTTCTGACGTTTTCAAGTCAATTTCAAGTCAAATGTATATAAATACCAAATATTTTTCCTTTTTTGTTTTACTTCTTTTTCTTTATATAACCTTTCCCAGCCTTATGTAGGGGGCATTATAGGATACATCCTCTAAGCCGCTCGTAAAGCAAATCGTTTTTTGCAGTGTCGGTTCAGCTGTTGATAAGATATGAAAGGGAAATAGATAGGCAAAGAGCAAGGAGAGAGTGAAAGAGAAAAGAGAGAGAGAGAGAGAGATAGGGAGAGAGAGAAAGAGGTAGATAGATAGATAGAGAGACGGAGGGTGGGGGAGAGAGGTGGGAGGGAGAGAGATACACAAACAGACAGACAGAGAGAGGAAGAACGAGAAAGAGAGAAAGAGACAGAGAGAGAGAAAGAGAGATTTTACTTTTCAGTTCAGATTGTACTTAATGTTTCTATAAGCCCAATTGGATTAGCAGTAATTAGCAACATTTCTTATACCCTACACCACTTGCGATGCAGGCCATCTTAAGAATGTGTCGGTGTATGATAATCCCTATAAAGGCGTGAGATGGACCAGGCTTTTATTCGCTTTCCGAGTCAATCTAATCTTGCCTGTCCATCTGTTCTGTTTTCGAAAGCTTCGAGAGACCTTCTTTTATTATACCAATCGTTACACAACCACTTTCTGATTCGGTTTAAGCACTGCTGTCTGTCGGTCCACGCATCTTTATATTCAAAACGTCACAAGGGAAAAGGAAAAATTATGTGTGTTAAAGTTGTGTAAGGTATTCAATGGTCAGGCTTGCCAAAGAGTAACTTATTTAGTTGCTTCTTTAGCAAAATAGCAATCAAATATTCTCTCATTTCTAGAGCGTTTTTTTTTTTTTAATGTTATGCAAAGACTTTTATTTCTAAATAATTAGATTCTTGTAATGCTTTATTACAGAGAGGAGCACAGTTTTCAATAGAATATAAATATAAAACATTGCAAAACTAACAGAATTAAGTTTATTTCTTGATTGTTCGCTTTTTTTTTTTTTTTTTTTTTTCAAAAGTAATCATTGCTTAGAAATAGCTTCGCAACAAAAAGTACAAATGCATTATAGCTGTTTCCGGATAAAATAATTAATTTCTAATGGTGACTAGATTAAATTAAATTAAAAATTCACAACTCATCCTTTAATTACTTTTAGTCATTTACTTTAGCTTTCCTTAAAGGCAAATGCCGAGAGAATGAAGCGGAACGAAATCGTATTTAACTTAAGCAATTAAAAACATTATGGTCGAGTAAGGCCGACTCCTTGGATTTTCTACACCAGTTCAACTAATTATACCTTGTTCAGTTTTGAGTTCTTTCAACAGTCCTTATGGGGAAGAGAGCCCACTAACATGGTTCAAATTTAGCGAAATTAATCTGCGTTCGACAGATCTTATTATAAGTTACCTATTTTTTATCATAAAGTACTAAAAATTCCATTGTACTGCCCAGCACAAAAAAAAAAATAAATCTATGAAAAATATATCTATGTAGTCGCAACTTGGTATAATTGAATTCTATATTAAATTTTCATCGAGGTCTAGTTTTCATCAGAACTCTTCTAGATGGAGGAGGTACGTCAGCATGGTCCACATTTAATACAATTCATTTTTATGTCGAAC
>CCAG010020236.1:0-43913 GCA_001077435.1 Glossina morsitans morsitans | reverse complement strand
GAATAATTGGAGTAAATAAATATATCCTGTAGCGAGACATGCATATACGTGCACACACGGACGAATGAACGCAAGGACTGTGTTTGCATGTGACTTAAATAAGGTAAAGGAAACTTGAAAAGACCAAAATGCGCCCTAATTGGCGGATGCTTTAATCTATGAAACACATCCAACATCAGTGACACGTTAACGGTTAATCGATTAGATACCTTATTAAAGGCTAACTCGAGTTTCGATTTTTCAAAATTTTCAAATTTTTTTTTTTTTTTTTTTTTTTGGCTTAATAGATGGTTTGAATTCTCTAGAATGGTTGAAAAAAGCTGCCTTGTCTACACTTACTTTTACACCTTCTCCACAAGTGCTTTAAGAAGAGCACTTGTGTCAAATAACTGTTCATTTCTAACTTCTCTAATACACTATGATATGCCGTCGAGATTACTGCCGTTGAATAAATGTCGGATTGCGAAAGGTGCCAGTTCTTCTGTCCAGAAAGGAAAAGTCAAGATTTCCATCTTAGTTACGAATTTATCTATAGAATTATATATGGCTTTGCTATCTTCTCTATGCAACAAAGTACGATTTTGTTTGCCACATATGCGGCAAAAGCACAACCTTCTACTATAAAGTCCCGAAGGCAAGATAATGCGAAAAAAAATTTTAATTTTTTTTGTTTCATATCGACCAAGCACTCAACGGATGCCCACTATTCGATTACAACGACGATGGTCGGAAAGAGGTTGGGAAGACGAAAGGGAAATGGAAGCAGCCGTAGCCTAGGGGTTGCATGCCCGATCGGTAAATGTTATGCCCTTACCGACTGAGCACTCACTATAACCACAATCAAAGTAAACTCTACCCCTCGGTAGTCGCCAAAGGTTATTTGCACATAGAAGAGACCTGAAAACGTCTTGCGATTGCAATCTTGTAAAAGTTTATAAAAAATGAATTGTAATGTAAACACATGTGAAAACCTTAAACGCCTTTTTACCCGATTTACGATTTCTTAATACGGTCGATAAGAAGATGCCAACATTTTCATTCGAATTTTTGCGCAATATCTTTGAGCTACGCAGGGAATAAGTTCACTCAACATGAGTTAAGTGGAACATAATTTATTAAGAAAAGATTGCTGAACTTTTTCATTCAAATCAAAGCCAATTTCACAAAAATCAATTCTTCTCAAAGTCCGCCCTTGACTTTCTCCAGCTATTCAAATATAAATGAAGCCGTTCTTTTCGTTCAAATTTGTACCGATTCAATTACGGATCTCTCGCCAGAGTGATTATATCGGAATCATCAATATTTTAATATATATGTCGAAGCCAATGTTTTCTAAGTAAGTGTACATGACATTATCACTTGAGGAGTACTCGTTAGATTTGCACGTTTTCCGGATGTGTTTCTTACTCAATTCTGAACCAAAGTTGAAAATAGCACGCAAAGTAAAATAGATTCAAAATAAAACAAATAAATATAGTTTTTCCATGTTCTCATCAACGACAGACACACTAAGACAGCTTTTCAAGCAACAAGAAGTCGACATGAAAATAACAAAAGCAAATATTTACATTTCCATGTTTTTGTTATTCTACATATATAAAATATTCTTTTTAAGAGTCGGTAAACACCATCCACAGTAGAATCAATTTTCATTAGACTTTTTTGTTATTGGTGTGAGTCTTTGTTAAGACTGTAGCAGTAGTAAACGCTGGCAATCACACTTTATGCATTTTATGTCTGACGTGGGATAGTGAAAAATGTGCTGACTACGCTTCCCCTTCAATATTTCTTTCTAAACTATTTTCTTTTCCTCTGCTTTGCATACATTTTTATTTAGTCCGTTCATCGGTATTGCATTGAAATTGTAAAAATACACTGATCACTTTTTCTTAAATTATTTACAAGATCTGAAATACGATTAGATGCATTTTGCAAGAAAGGGGGCCGCTCAGTATATGAGAAACTTTCAAAATTTTTAGAACAATTTTTTTATTATTTTATAAAGATTATATAAAATTAAATGGATGATAAGAGTTAGGTCGAAAATTTTAATACTAATTAACATTAACATCATTTCGCATCACAATGAACATGAATACTTGCCTATAACGTTCTTGTTCGCGAACATATTAAAAAAAGTAAGGAAAGAACGTGAGCCAGTAGCAATAACACAATGCAAATAATCTTCGGAATAGAAGGCTTATAAGGAAAAGAATTTAAAAAGTTATCACTGATCAAGACGGTTTATGGAATGCCCGCCCGCCCCAAACACCACATCGCCTAACAAAAACTGTTCGCATATAATAATCAAGTCATGAAATATGAAAAAATTATACCTTTTTACAACGTGAAGGCTTACTTTTGATACGAACTCGTATGTGGGGAGGGACAACGTTAACACATCATCATAAATACATTGGATCGAATGGTTCCTATGTTCATTTTATGCGGAATTATTACGGGATGGAGAAGAGTTCGGCGAGACGTTTCGAACTTCCTTACGATACCTGAAAATCTATAAGAAGAAGAAAACGAAAATGTAAGAATATCTATGCCAAGGATCGACGCATTGGTTTATATCAAGAATAATAAAATATTTATTTTCCAAGCTTGCAAATTAAGTTTTTATTCTCAAAGCTGGCGCGTTTTAATGGAACAACATGAAGACTCGCGAATAGAAAAATTGGGAAAGTGAGAATTCAAATTTAGAGGTGTTCCAGTTAAGGCGAAGAGGAAATCAAAATAACGAATAAAAAATTTCGAAGAAATGGAAGAGTGAGAGAAAAAATATGAAAAAAAACAATGAAAATAAAATGCACTTTCTTCCTTATTCTGAGCGCAGTCGCTAATAGGTCACTAAACACATGTTTCTGGCAAATAGCGGTAAAACGGGTCTTGCTATCTTTTGTTACGGTTCTTTTGGTATTCTTATGTTTAAGCATAGATGTGGAGACCACAAAAAACATGACATATTTGTGATCGAATAGATTCAGCAGATCACTAAGCATATTCATTACATCGACAAGGTATGGTGCAATGGTATAAAAGGGAAATTTTTAAAAATTGAAGCAATGTATAAAATAGATTTCGAAAATGGAATTGCAATTATTTAGCACTTGACCTAAATCGATTTAAGTATATCCGTCTGTCCGTCTGTCCGTCTGTATAATGCCTATTATAAACATCCTCCTGGCCTCAAAAATTAAGCTATCGACTTCAAATTTTGCAAAAATAATGGAAGTTCTTGTACGCCGGTTGGTATTGAGAATGGATCAAAGCGGTCGAAGGACACGCCCACAGCATTATGTAAACTGAGGATACTTCGGTTTTTCAAAAGGAATGAAAAATTGGTTATTCGCTGATTTCTCATAAACTAAGCCAAGTAAATGTACAAAAATTTGAACGCATATTCTATAGGCGATGCTGTTGCATTTATGTGCAAAAATGGAAAAGTTGGCCACGCCTACCCAATGTTATAGTGTATCAAACTCTAATTGTTTTTTCAATACCTTTATAATGCGCAGCAATAAGCTTCAAAAGCTCCATAAGGCATGCAAATTCTTGGCCAGTTTCAAATTTGGAATATACCTAAACATATCTGTCTGTTCGTCTGTCCATCTGTCTGTTTGGAACATATCGCCTACAAATTAGCAAAAGAATTTGGAACTAACCTAAACTTTTTAGAGGGCCCGTCCACAACGCCCCCATGCCTATACGGTAAAAACTTTTATTGTGAAAATAGAAAAATCAGATGCGCACACCGCCCGGGCATGACATTTTTGTTCCTTTACTTCTTTTGTCTTTTTTAGGATAACGGTGATGGGTATAAAAGATTCGGTCCCGATCGAATTTACTTAACTTTCTTACTTGCCATATATGTACCGGTATGGATACGATCAATCACTTTTTCAACTGACCCGGTAGGTCCAATAATTAATAGAACTCCACAAATTGTTAATTACCAGCCACTGAAAAACGATGTTAGGACAAAGACATATGTTTACTAGTATCTGTGTTGCTTGCAGGAATATGTTCCTACGGATGGGTACACAAGCAATGAAACAATATCATGTCATCAATAGTCAGCTGTTGATATTTGTATGAGACTGGATTGCCATTTACGCTCTTCCGCTAATATCATTCCTGTCAATCCTGATTCGCTGATCGTCTCTCATATTGCTATTCATCAAAGTCCATCTTGCAGGGATGTTTATGAATTTTGTTGCGTCGACACGTTGTGTCTCGTGCCAGTTAATATCCTCTGACAATAGTGCAATATTATCGCATACTGTTATCGTTCTTATCTTTTTATTATTATCTTGCCTTAACACATCATTTGGAATATCGTTTTTTGTTTCTTTTTTTTTATGTCGTTATCCTTTGATATTCCTTTTATATGCTTGATGACCCCACATAAATGGCGTATATTTTCATAATATTATCTTTATATTTCATATTATTAGGATTTCTTTAAGTAATCATTTTGGGTTTTCTATATTTCATTTTATTTAATCGTCCCGTGTTGGTTTCCATGGATTAATATTTTGTGTAATGGGCAGTTCTGGCACTGATGATATAAAAGCCGCTGTTTGTGCAATGAACGAATCAATCGGTCACGGACTTCACAGCCATAAGCACTTAGCTGCGCCTCTGTCTTTGGAGCTAAGCTTTTACTTTGATGGCCTCTAGTGCCAGTTTAGGTTATTCGCGTAAACTTACTATTGCTGGTCAATAGTGAATAGATGCAGAATTATGGACTAGTGGTTGACAGGGTGGACAGGGTTAACCGAAAACTTTGTTGTCGTTACTTAAAACGTTGAGCAAATTATGATAAGAAGCCAACGGGGATAACCGATGGGCTTATTAGCCCATCTAGGAGAAGTGAGAGAATTAGCCAGGGAGTGCGTAAAGCGGTGAGAAAGCTAAGTGGCTTAACCGAAGACTCTATTACCCCCATACAAAAGTGTTGGTAGACAACCTAGGCTTGTCAATACACTATCATGGCACAAGTAGATCGAATTGGTTAGGGAAGCAAAGGCAAGGCGTTAATATTGCCAGCTACTAAAGTACGGCCCAGCACACAAAGGCATGCTGTCCGTTAAGTATTATTCGTTAAAAGTGCCGTGTTAGATGCGTCGTTTTCAACCGCTTCACACGAACTGAAAGGTGAAGACATCACGTCGCAGTATGTATAATACTCAGGAATTTGGCTGTGTAACGTTTGTAAGTAAATAAGAAATGGAACCAAAAACAATCGCAATGGTCTGGAAGATGCAATTTTATCTGCAGTGATGTTGCCAAGAGTGCCCATGTGACTGGGGACGAAGAGAAAGTGAAAACAAATCCACCAAATTCGAAGCTATATAGTAAAGACCCGATTTCTAATACGTAAGGGTGGATTTTACTTGAGGGAGATGATTACAAAGCGGATAAAACAAATTTACTGTCTGACACTAGCAGGAATTTCGTTTGAAGCTGAGCACCCGCTAAGCGGATGGCTTCCAGGATCGCAAGACGTTCAGCCGAAAATATAGTGCTACATGGGTGATTTGAGAAGTAAGCTTCTATATTAATATTTGAAGACCAAACCAAAAGTGAAAAATGTTTCCATTTGCTATTGACCAAGTTCGCGTAGCGATGATGGACTTCTGCCGGAGTAACTATGGATTTTCTTATTGGTAAGAACTTAATTACTGGCCGAATTTAATGAGAACCAAAGGGAATTTTGAAGCGATATACATCTATACAGTTCTTAGAATGTTGAAATAATTAATTTTGTCAGCGAAAACTTTAAAAAAGGAAGAAGAAGAGAAAAGGAAGGCGTATTCTAATTTTGGCCTGACTAATCCGAGATATATTTACATATATATAGATAGATATATATATAGATAGATAGAGATAAATATCGATTGCTTAAAAGCAGACAACGTCAACTTTGCCCCGCATTTCTGTTATAAAAATTTTGTTTCAATAAATAATAGCACAGGAAGCCATGATGAGGATCATGTGTAAAGGTAAATAATAATAGATCGTCAAGTTTCTTCGTCGAAGGAAACGAAAGCTTATTAAAAGATGCACAATCAGTAGTACTCAGCTTTATGCTAATGCTTTACACGAGTGACAATAGGCGTTACGTTGTTAATTCTAAACAAACTTATTGCTTAACTTTATTATTATTGCTCAGGGCTTCATCAAAAGTTGAACCAAAGAGCTCGATGGCCCAAATACAATGAAAGAATACCGTTCATGCGTATGAAACTGTTGTCTGTGTGTTTGACTTTTATCAATATATATATATATATATATATCAGTTGTGAGTAATTCTTTTAATTGGTTAGACAAAATCTCAGTTGGATTTATTTTTTGTCTTTACCATCGTAGGGGCAAAAATTTCAGATTCTTAACGTGTTGTTCTCTTGTTAGATGAGAATTTATGCTCAAAATAATGCTTTTGTTGATGTTATGCCATTCTCCTCCTGTCGTTTCAAAATTACATATTTACAGTTTCGATACGAGTGCTTGTGTAAGTTTTCCAAAAATTTTTATTTATTATTTATATGAAATATTAGTTTATATAACTTACGCGAAAGTATTGCGTACGCTCATGTGTTGTGCTTCACAAGTCGTCACATCTGTTAGGACTTTAACAAAGGCATATTACTTGCTCTCTAAAGAACGTTGTCGACTATCGTCAATTATTATCATTAGGCTTGTGACATGCACGTAAGCAAATTTCGAAGGCCTTTGGAAAAAAATGTTTCAACATTTCGAAAATTCTCATTTCTATGCGCATATCTTTCGCTAAATATTAGTGTGTCTTTACTTCACATGCCTTGGCGCTTATCCGCATACGCCGGCTGACTGCACGCTTACTAGGAAAACAAAATCCAGGCATGCATAAAACCATATTGGTTTTATGCAAATTTCTAATGGAAACAAGAGCAAGCAAGTTTGGATAGAATACTGAGTGCAAACAATCTATTCAAGGACAAAATTTACTGCCTCCCTTGGTGTTGTGTTTATTAGTTTATTGTTTTTTGCACAATCGTATGCTCCGCACTAATCATCGTGTAAATCAGCTCCTGCCACTCTATCTTCCAGTCGCTCTTAAAATTTAAATTAAAAACTTTTTTTTTTTATCTCAATGAGCTTACGACGTCTATTGAATACCTTTGTGTGAAACTCAGCTTGCAAAAGAAATTTTTGAATTTGAAACGTCGATTCATGAAAGAATCGAAAGACTTTTTCTGACTTTGCCATTTTTCGATTTTGGCTTTATTTCCGTCTCATCTGCGTTTGTCAGTTTCTTCATCTTAGGAAATCGCGACGGTTGATAAAAAAAACTTTTTCAAAGTTCTGTCCTAAATTACAGAAGTTTCTCCAAAAATATATATATGTATATATATCTCAGTTTTAAAAAAAACTAGGACCTGGGGAGTATAAATTAGACACGTTGTCTTGCAATAGTAAAATTACTTATAATAAATAAAAAAAGTAAACTCGCTTAAAATTGGGTGCTTTTTAACGATTCACTGAAAACAAAAATGGTTACACACTTTGTAAAGTACTGTCAATTGATCGAAGTGAAACATTTTGTCACTGCATTTTAGTTGTTGATCCTAAAAAAACTTTTGAATCCAATTTGAGATCAATACGCCATATGGTCCGGAATCACAAGTTCTACTTTTTCATCAACGTTTCGCATGATTCCGCCGACTCTCTATAAATGTTTCTGTCTAGTGGCGCATCTAGAAAGCTGTACTTCTCATTAGTTAAAATGAGTTTGGCGACAGTTCCAAAATCTAATCTCGAAATAATAAAAATGAACATAAACCGATAAATAAAAAACAAATTGATTATAATTTTATTTAAATAAAATTCAAATAAACTCAAGTTTTGTTTCGTTTCACATCCGTTTCACTTTGCCAGCAATTAATAATTGAAAATGAATTGCGAGTGGAAAACGTGGCAACAGGGCAAAATATTTATAATGGGATGGCAACTTGTCATTGCCGCGCCAGTTGACAGCTGTTTTAAAAGCAATCTTCGAAGTATAAGTCACCGATACAAAAATTGAACAAAAAGAACGCCAGCCAACGGAATTTGACTTCTTTCTCTTTTTTTTCCGATTTACTGCTAGCAAAGAATTCGGATCGGTCGGATCGTTAATTGCTGGGAAAAGAAGAAAGAGGAATTTGCAATTATTTTTTTAGTTAAAATTTAAATTAATTACAGTTTTACACTATTTGGAGAAAAGAGCGAACAGACTTTGCTGGCAAATTTTGTTTTATTCGCGCAATCTAAACGGCAATCGAATATGAGTGCATTTGAAGTGAGTTGATATTGCATCCGCCATTGTATATATATTTAGGCTTTCTCTTCTTGAAATTGTATTTGAAATCTGCAATAATTCGTTGGCCTTTTTTGTTTTCTTTGCAAAACTTCAGGTTAAAATGACACCAACACGGCTTAAAAGCAAGAGGCACCCAGAGTGTCGCGAGCCTACCGACGTTGTAATGGCGCCCTTTTCTGGCAAATCCATTGTGTTATTTGAGGACGTGCCGGTCTCAAAAATTGCTAGGCGTACTGTGCGCATTATTAATCCTTCAGATGATGAAATCAAAGTAAGTGTCCATATATTGTTGTTTGCATTCCCTTATGCTTCTTTTTTTCTTCTGTTTTGTCGTCTAATTAAATGCTTTTTAATCGTTTTCTGATGAAATTACATTACATACCCGGCAATAAACCAAATACCAAATACCGTTCATTTTATTGATCTAACAATAATCGTGAATTAAAGAGGAACAGCAAAAACAAAAGGAGTTATATCCAGTTTGGGTAGAATTTTTTAATACCTATTTCTATATTTGACAAAAATTTGTATAGACTGCAACGAAGCGGATTAGGTTTAGAATTCATAATTGAGCGAATATGTGCTCCTTGCATGCCTGAATGGTAGCCAATAACCTGTGACCAGAGTGAAACTATATGTTATTAAGGTTGCTTAAGTTATTCGTTCGCGATCTTTTGATTATATTGTAAATCGATCGCTTCCATTTGAGCGCCATGAATAGACAAAAGTTGGCTGTCTATATACGAAGATACAAATGTTTTCAATTGGAACGCCAAGCTTATTAAATGCTGCATAGCATGTACAATGTAAGCTGCTTATATTTGAAATGTTGCAAGCACATTCACAAAAATTGTATGTTCTAGGGTGAGAGCAAAAAAAATTGACATAAAAGAAATGCGCGTTGTTAGGTGTTTTAATATTCTGCCGGCGAATTTGAATATGTGTTTCACTAATTTGATGTTTGTCGCTATCTGTTTGTAACAATAAATACCTAATATATACAAATATATATATATATATATACATATACATACTATCATAGTATAGATATAGTACTTCATATATATAGTATCTCATGTATATATACATATACATATAGTACCGCAAACAAATTTATGGCATTTGTACTAAGCTTTGTTAATTTATGCCGTTATAACAACTTCTCAAGGAAAAGTTTCTATGGGTTTTGTAAGTTTTTCGCAAATATCTTCTATGTAGTTATTGTAAGTTGTTTAATGTTTTTTTTTTTATTTTGTTGTTTTGTGTTAGGTTCTTTTTTTTTCTAATTTACCTACCAATAGGATAATAATGCACTTTGATATGACACATAATAGAAAATTCGTTGTTTTAAAACGATATTTTCATTAAACATTGTTGAAGCTTTTTTAGAACACATTTAAGGCACATAAAGCATACATTTGCCAACTTTTACTTACTACAAGGGTATAAATCAAGAATACATTCGATGAATTTCAACAGTGTAAACGTTTTCGCGTGATCTGAAAGACGAACGACGGACGAACAGAGACATGATGAGTATAAACAACTTGATTAGTTGATAGTGATTTTCGAAAAACGGGAAAATAGGTGCCTACCTATTGGTCTTGATAGAAAGTGGCAATCAAGTAGTTTGCTTGTTCGTTTCTAAAATCGAGCAGGCCATGGCAATGTATTCTGTGTTTGTGTTAACACGAGTATCAAGTTATGTAATAAACTTCTACGCATCCAAAGTTCGCTTTTTTCAGACGCGTTATGCATTAGGAAGCATAATGAAAATTTGAATTTGAAAGGATTTAAGAAAATCTTGAAAGCAACAATTATTTCCAATTCGAAAGGAGTTTTTTCTCTTTCTATTATTACCACTCACTCCAAATTAATTACTTTGCAAGTTACGTAGTCATTGTGTATGGAACCATCCGGTCAGGTGGTCTTCTGTGATACTGTGTTACAACACACAAACATTTTTTCCACAAACTGTAAAATATAACCGGGACCTATCAAGGTGTTATTCACACTTTAATGACTCCTGTTATCTAGACATTTGGATGCCTCATATTAGCAAATTGTGAGGACAATGTTCGGTCCGCATATGCAGACATATTGGAGGCTTAAAATATTGTTTGCACGTTTTTGTCAACGATAAGCACCTATGCTTATTTTGAAAATACAGCGTCCTGGGATCGATAAAGACTTCACTTGTAAAGCATTTTCAAAGTGTTGATTGACAAAGACGTAGTAGTCACGCTGCTTACTAAAGTATGCACCAGCGATGGGGATGTCTGATAGAGTGATTCGTGATTGATTAAACCAGTTGATGATCATCGAAATGTCACCACGACCCTTCTGTGGTATAGCTTCGGTCTTGATGTAAAAGTTCGCCGCGGCTCAGTCACTGTGCTGGGTTGTCTTTTACATTTGGTGTTTTTGCGTCTCATTGAGGAATTCGTAATTGATAATCTCGGAACTGTCACCAAGATCTTCAACCGCTGCACTGAGCTATCTTTTACATATTACGCTGGTATTCTTCTCGGTCTCGATGAGGAATTCGTATTTGATTACACCTATCGCCATGGCTTTGCTGTGGTGCAGTTTCGGTTTTGATGTAGAAATTCGCTGCTGTTTGGGTGAAATTTCTTGATAAGAGATTATGTGCAATGTTATATAATAAGCATTTAATCTATTATTTTCCAACTTCATTCTTGACGACACAATATGTTATCTGCCTACAAATGCGTTAATTCTTAAATAAATGGTGGACACCACAACATGGTGGATTAATTCTTTCTTATTTGGAGAGTAGAATGCGATGATCTAAGTATGTTAATCCTAAACTAATTATGGTGGACGTCACGACGCGGTGAATTAATTTTTTCTTAACGATATCTATTAGTGAACTAAAATTGTGAAAAGTTGAAAGATAAATTTTATTCCATTCACTTTTTTATGACCATAAATAAAAGCAAGGGGCGGTAAAGATCTTAATGATGGTGAGTATGTGAGGATATAACTTTCTAAATC
Organism: Glossina morsitans morsitans; assembly: GCA_001077435.1. Taxonomy (NCBI): domain Eukaryota; kingdom Metazoa; phylum Arthropoda; class Insecta; order Diptera; family Glossinidae; genus Glossina; species Glossina morsitans. The sequence continues at coordinate 32,542 of CCAG010020236.1, read as the reverse complement.
GTTTTTTTTATTTATTTATTTATTTTTTTTTTTCGTTGTATATTGGCTAAAATTTTATAGCGTACTTGAGATCATTTCCACAAATGATGTTTTTAGTGAAGTGCGAATATGCCACTTTTCGTATTTTTATTTGTTTTTTTATTGGTTTTAGTTTGGATATTTGTGAATTTCAAAAAAAAAAAATCCAGTAAGGAAATTATATTCGGTCGTAGCCGAATTTTTTATACCCATCACCGTTATCTTAAAAACGACAAAATAAGTAAAAGAACAAAAATTTCATGCTCGGGCGGGGGACGCACCTGATTTTTCTATTTTCCAAATAAAAGTGTTTGTCGTAGGGCATGTGGGCGTTGTAGACGTGCCCTCTGTAAAAGTTTAGGTCAGTTCCAAATTCTTTTGCAAATTTGTAGGCGATATCTTCATTTTTTGCTAACCGGAAAATGTTTACCACAAACACTGCAAAGTTGCGCAAACAGACAGATAGACAGACGAGCAGGCGGATATATTTCGGTGTATTTCAAATTTGAAACTGGCCAAGAATTTGTATAGTTTATAGGGTCTTTGAAGCTTGTTTCTGCGCGTTATAGAGGTATTGAAAAACAATTAAATTTTGATGCTCTATAATATTGGGTAGGCGTGGCTAACTTTTTCCATTTTTACACATAAATGCTACAGCTTCGTCCATGGATATTTTTCTACATTTATTTGCTGTAGTTTATGAGTAATCAGCAAAACATCAATTTTTCATTCGTTTTGAAAAACAGTGGTGCTGCGGGCATGTTTTTCGACCGATTTGGTTAATTTTCAACAATAATCAGCGTGCAAGAGCTTCCAATGTTTCTGTAAATTTGAAGTTGATAGCTTCATTTTTGCGGCCAGAAGAATGTTGAGAACAGACATTATACAGAAGAACAGACAGACTCACATTCAGAATTTGATGCTGATCTGTAACATATTTTGTGGGTTCTCTGATGCATCCTCCTGGGCGTTGCAAAAATTTTTACGAAGTGAATATACCCTTCATCCTTCGGTGATGGGTATAAAAAAGAAAAAACTTAAACAAAAAAAGATAAGAAAACAAATTAATTCAAGGCATAAGCAAATTTACAATAATTAAAAAATTTTATTATATGTTTTGTGAATTTTCTTCTTTTTTCTGCGCATAATTGAGGTGATCGTGAGCAAATCTGTTAAGCCTGGGCTTAACATTTCATTAGAGTGGTTGGAAAATACTGTGCCAGCGCAAAATGAAATCACAATGGAATTGACATGGAAACCACAAATGGATATTTCTTCAAGAGAAACTCTACAATTTACTGATAATCGCAATTTTCGCAAAGACGTTTCCATCATATTAAAATCTAAAGCATCTAAGCCGATAAAAGTAGGTCTACAAGAGTTTTTTCGCATAGAATATAATTCTTTTTTTTATTACACATATAGAATGTTCATAAATATCCTAACTTGTCATCGGGAGCCACATCGCTTGCGAAAGCGTTACGTTTAAAATCACCCGGGAATGGAGTTAACAAAAATAGCAAATTAACCGCTCAGCAAAAACAGTTGCAGAAAAAACGTTTCGCAGCAACGGAAAGATCTGAGAAACATTCTACAAAGACGCAGCTCAAATGGAAAGACGGTCCTTTTCAATTACGTGATGGCGAACAAGCGCGCACATTCCCGCTAAAGGAGTGTAACAACTCCTACGCTATTCCGCCTAAGAATCGTCCACCTGCTATTGTTGTCACAAAGACAGATGATTTTAAAGAGAATGTTACCCCACTAGAAGATTCGTTTGAGGTTTTAAATATGATAGACGAATTACAATTTTCTCCAGTTGCTGGACAGTTGGCCGTATCTCAGAGCAGTAAACCCAGCAACTTGGATACGATACCAACTCCTATATCTTACCAGACATCAGTTAATAGTCGAGATAACTTAGAAGCAGAGCCCAAATTAAAACCCAGATGTTTAACATCCGAACTGTGTGAAGCAGAATACGCTAATTTCCACGAAGATATTCCGAATGAAATTGAAAGCACTCCAAGTGGCATAATAACAAACAAAACATTCGATATATCCCAAAGAAGTTTTGAGTTTCCCATTGATTGTTTAAATGTTACTTCTGGAGAACCTCCTGATTTACTTGATAAAACTTCAGTTGTTATTCCTACACCAGGAGTTCGACCGCTTGCGGTTATAGAAGAGGAGGATGTAAATCTAACCATTCCAACGGGATCAACGAAACACTCAAACCTTCCGAACTCTGAAAACCTGTCCATTACCTATGCTCGAAAGACTGCGGTGGAAGATCGCATGCGCGACATAAGATTGGTGGGAACGCCGTTACGCAAATTCTCCGAATCTATGGTGGACTTGCAAAGCAAATCACCACAAAGTAGCCTCTTAACGCAAGGTTCTTTACCAAATCTCAATGAAATGGAAACAATAGGTGAATTTGAGAAAAATCGATATTTCAAGCAAAGTACTTTCCGCAAAGGGAGCCTTAACAGTCTCAGTATTCTACAAAGCTGCACAACAGCTCTCAAGGGAGAGCTCAGCGAGTTAAGTTTGGTTTCGCACCCAGAAGTACTCTTCGATCAACATGAAATCTTAGCACAGTCAAGTCGTTTTAATTTGAATGAGATTGGAATAAAACAACGTAAAAACAGTCCCAATGCTATTAACACGCAAACACGAAACGTACATAGAAATCTAAGAGAATCAACAACACCAAGATCCACTAAAGCGAGTAGTCATGTCACTACTAAGGTAGAGAATGCCAATAATAAACGACGTCTAAATGAGCTTTCATTTTCTGAGTGTACCAATCTAGATTCGACTGCTGGGTCCAAAAATCAGAAAAGCATTAAAAGCACAATTAAAACCAAATCTGGTATAATACGATGCAAATATAAAGGGTTATCACTGAATTATTATTGTATTCTTTTTTTTCTTTTTCTTTTAAATTCAGATTACATTTCTCCACCTAAACGTCAGCGTCTTGATATGGATTCTACGTTGTATCGAAGTCTTACACCAAACAATGCATCAGCAAATATGCGCAAAAAAACTTGGGCGCATATGAAACCAAAACCAATTAAACTATCCCGGACATTATCGTTAATAAAAAAACCATTGACGCCATGCAAATTGAAAACTGAACCTCGTATTAAATTGTATGACAGCGACCTACATTTGCAACCATTTATAAACCCTGATCCATTCGCTGCAACTACTACTTGCGATCCCTTCCTTGCTTCGACCATGTATCTAGATGAAGCTTCCGTAGAAAAGCATGAGTGTGATTTTAAGAAGTGGCTTAACGCTTTAGTCACCATGCCAGCTGATCTTGATACCGACTCCAATACGAAAATCGATGTAGGTAAATTGTTCAATGAAGTGCGCAACAAGGATCTGATGTTGGCTCCTACCAAGGAAGAGCAGTCAATGAATTACCTAACCAAATTTCGTTTAGAGTCATTACGCAGAGCAGCTGTCGCACTCTTCTTAAGTGAAGATTTACGATTGCCTTGCTCAAAAGTAGTAGTTTACGTTCAAAAGGACGCTTTGCGTATACGTAACGATCGAAATTTACACTTGGATGTTGTGACGCAAAGAGAAATTCTTGAATTGCTCTTGTGCTTTAATCCACTATGGTTACGCTTGGGCCTTGAAGTTGTGTACGGAGAAAAAGTGCATCTTCATTCCAACAAAGATATAATTGGCCTAAGTACATTTATTCTAAATAGGTAAGTTCGATAATTCAGCGTTATAATGTGTGCCGGCTGCTAACAGCTGTCATATTATTTTGTTTTGCATTGTTTGAAGAAACATTCTAAGACCCCTATGGGCAATTCTTGGTGATATAAATTTCCTTTTTTTTGCGATTAATGATTTTTATTAATAGAATAGCTTAGCGAGGGACACAACTTAGTTGTAGCAATAAAAGTAGAGAATCTACATTCGAATCTGGCCGAATTTTGTATTACCCACTGCACGTTTGTAAACGATATTTGATTGCAAGATCGAGCCAAAAGTCTTTTCTCTCGTATAAGTCACATACGACATGTGGAATCCATAGTTGAAATCATAAAAAATAAGCAATTGTATTTGCGTTCTGCTTCTTCTTTATATGTATGCTTTCTTGGTACTTATGGGCTAATTCTAGATCTGTTTAAGGTGTTTTGCTAACTTGGACCAATGATTTTAATACAAAAAATGTAAGATCCAAGTTCAAACAACGGCGGGGCTCATAAGCAGATTTTTTCCATTTTACGATTAAAGATGAACTTTGCATTTCTAGCCAAAGTGATAATCGTGGGAGAATCAATGTCTACCCTTTTTGGAATTGACGATGCGTATACTATTTCATCTACCAAATCTAATGCAATCACTATGGTGGGTACGTAAGGGGGTTACATCCATCAAACCATCAACGAATATTTTGTAAAGACTTAAAGCCTTAACTGTGGAGTAATAGTAACTAAACTAGATTAATGTAAAGAGTTACTGCTTTGATCAATTTTTTAGACTCTCTGCCTAATATCTTACTTAAATTGTGAAGCGTATTGTAGACGATGGGAGCATTATTTGATTTTTTCATTTGCTTTTATTCGTTCTGCCTTTTCTTCGTAGATTGTTTCGTGACAAATTTCTCGAGCAAAAATATTCGAAAGCTTATACGTTATGCGAGGAATATGCTGAACATATTAAAAAGTTCACGCTTCAAAAGTTCTTCTTGCTGTTGCTCTTTCTCGATAAAGCGAAGGAGAAGCGCATAATTGCCCACAATCCCTGCTTGTTTGTGAAGAAATCACCCTATAAGGAGACTCGTGACATTTTATTGAAATTTTCTTCCGAACTACTTGCAAATGTTGGAGATGTTACACGTGAACTAAGACGATTAGGTTATGTGCTTACTCACAAGCAAACTTACTTGGATGAGTTCGATTACGCTTTTCAAAATTTGGCGATAGATCTGCGTGACGGTATACGTTTGACACGTGTCATGGAAATTATTTTGCTACGCGATGATCTAACCAAACAATTACGTGTGCCTGCCATTTCGCGTTTGCAGAGAATATTTAATGTTAATATTGCCTTAAAGTCTTTAAGCGGAGCTGATTTTCAACTGAAAGGTGATATAATAGCCAATGATATTGTTGATGGCCATCGCGAAAAAACTTTGTCGTTATTGTGGCAAATCATCTACAAATTCCGGTCGCCTAAATTTCATGCGGCTGCCCGTGTAATACAGAATTGGTGGCGTAACTCTTGGCTCAAGGTAATTGTAAATCGACGCATACGGCGTAAAGAAGAGCTTAAACGTGAAAAAGCGGCCATTGTTATTCAATCTGCTTTTCGTGGTTATATCACGCGTGTATATTCGAACATATATCGCGGTGAACGGACTAAAGCAGCAATTACTTTGCAAAAATACATTCGCTCTTATTTGGCACGTAAAAAATACATTACAGCTATGCATTCCATTCTAGCCATACAACATTGGTATCGGGCGAGTAAGTTGGCTAAGCAATATCGGAAAGATTATCTTGAATTACGCAAACGCGTCATCTGCATCCAGCGATTATGGAGATTACGATGCACGGCGAGATTAATGCGCGCAGAAGCAGGTCAGCTAAAACAGCAGTGGCAGGAGAAGAAACAAAAAATGACTATTATTATACAAAGTTATTGGCGTCGTTTTAAAGCACGAAAGCAATTTTTACGTGTTGTCTCGGCTGTTATTGTAATACAAAGCAGATTTAGAGCCCATCAGCAAATGAAGAAGGCACGCAACTCTTACCGGCATATTCAAGAAACTGTTAAAGTCTTACAACAACGAGTACGAGCCAAGCAATTAATGCAAAAACAACAATCGATTTATCAGAGAATTCGATCGACTGTCATTTTTATTCAAGCTAAGTATCGAGCTACGTTGGCCATGCGTAAGCAGCGTGCTAAATATCTTGACATTCGTCAAAAAGTTATTTATATTCAACAGAAGTGGCGGGCTGTTGTCCTTGCGCGAAATCTAAGAATTGACTTCATTATGTTCCAATATTTTATAACCGTGGTACAGCGAAGATACCGTGCCAACCAACAAATGCGTGTCGCTTCAGCGCAATACCATGAACTAAAAAAGGTCACTATTTTCGTGCAACGACGTTATCGCAATAAATTATTAATGCGTCACGATCGTCGAAATTACGAATTAAAAAAGAAAGCGATTGTGACAATACAGCGCCATTTTCGAGCTTATAAAGCTATGCGCTATCAAAAGGCAAAATATATGGGTACTAAGGCAGCTATTTTATGCCTCCAGCAACGCGTACGTGGTTTTCTAGCTATGAAACGTGAACATGAGCACTACCGACGAATGAAACAAGCTGCGCTAATCATCCAACGTAGATATAGGGGGTATCGAAAAATGATATTACAAAGAGAAAAATATCTTCGATTGAAGGACGCAGCCGTTTTGATGCAGCGTCGTTTTAGGGCTACGTTGTTGATGCGTGAGGGACTTAAAACTTTCAGGCGCCAACGGGAACTTATTGTCTTTATACAAATACGTTTTAGGGCTAATAAATTGGCCCAGGCGTGTCGTCAAATATATCTCCATGAATACCGATTAATTGTATTAATCCAAAGGCTTTTTCGGGCCAACCAGCTTATGAAAACGGAGAAGGCATCGTATCAGGATAAGCGTTCAAAAATTATTTGTATTCAGCGTTATTATAGAAATTATATGTTGGCAAAGAGGCAGCGTCTAGAATATGTGCAACAACGTAACGCAGTCATTAAAATACAGAACTGGATTCGATCTATTTTTCAAATGCGTATCGATCGCGTTGCGTATCAACGTGAACGCAAGGCTAGCATAACAATACAACAGAAATGGCGTGCCACTCTAGTAGCGCGACAAGAGCGTCAGCATTTTTTGAAGACTGTACAGAAAATCATTGTCTTACAGCGAGTGGTAAAAGCTACTCTTCAAATGCGTTCAGATCGACAACAATATGAACGGCAACGGAATGCTGCGATATGTTTGCAACGTCACTTTAGGGCACGCTGTGAAATGCTGAAAATACAAGCTCAGTATCAATTGTTGCGTTCCTTAGTTATTTGCATTCAACGCAAATTCCGCGCGAGACAACAAATGCTGCAAAAACGCAACGAATTTCTAGTATTGCGTTCCACTACCATTCGTTTACAACAAAGGTTTCGAGCTCTCATCCAAATGCGAAAGGATCATCGGCGTTACACACTACTTAAAAACAATGTCGTACAATTTCAAGCTCACGCTCGCGGTTTATTGGCAAGACAACGTCTTCATTGCCTGATGACTCCCGAAATGGAAGAGTTTCGACGTCGAAACAAAGCTGCTCAGCTTATACAACGATTTTGGCGCGGTTATCGTATACGCAAACGTTTTCGCAGCATAAAACTGCTACAAATACGTCGCAATATTGCTCTGCTCAATGAGGCTTCAAATGCTTTAAATACGGTTCATTCTAAAGTTAATGATGCCGTCAAAATTTTGCGTGGCCGATACTGTGCCGCTGAGGCTCTTGCTGTATTAAAGAGTTTAGGTATAAATTGCGTCAAATTAAGATTGTTACTATAATTGGCTGATTATTATTATGTCTTATATTAATTCGCAGATCGGATTTCACGTACGGTGCCACATTTGCTTATACATCGAGCGGATTTTGTATCAACGTTTTGTTACGGAATTATGGCACAAGCCATCCGTTCCGAAATAGACAAATACTTGATTATGTACTGCAGCCGCATTATACTTAATCTAGCTCGCTACAATAGCACTACGGTCAATACATTCCAGAAGGGTGGTTTAGTAACTATAGCGCAGATGTTGTTGCGTTGGTGCGACAAGGACTGTGAAATCTTTAACACATTATGTACGTTGGTATGGATTTTTGCTCATTGCCCCGTCAAACGCAAGGTAAACACAAAGTCCGCTTTCAAATGACATGAGCTCATTCATTTAATTCCCGCTCTGTTGTAGATTATATCAGACTTCATGACCACTACCGATGCCATTTACATGTTGCGTGAAACTAAAAAACTTGTAGCAAGGAAAGAAAAAATGAGGCAGAATGTTCGCAAGACGAGCCAGACGAACCTTTGTAATAGTCCCCGGCAGCAGCAATTGTCACCAAAATTTTCTAGTCACGTTCTGCCTAGTTTAGAACCGGATTATGGTGTTATACGTACAAGCCCGTACACGTTTATCTCCTCGGTTTATGCTTTTGACACTGTTTTGCAAAAATTAGGAATTGAAGTCCTTTAAGTGTGTGTTTTTCGTATGTTGTGTATAATCGTTTAATTTTTACTGTTTACATTTTCGACAAATTTATAATATTCTGTTTTGTGTTTTCTTTTACTTTTGTTGTCTTACAATATACCTTTTCCTTTAAATGTATTCAAAAAGCGATCGTTGTTCATTTTATGTCGTATGCATCTCTGAGATATCACTGTATTAATAATAAATATCAACATTAAAGGTGACTCTAAGCTTTTGTAGATAATCTCTCTCAAATATACCTTTCCGTTATTCCTATGCTTTGTTCATTCATTCAAACCAAATTAATTCAATTTATTTATATCATTGCATTGTCGTGTTGTTTCAAATCTTACGAAAAAAAAAAAATGAACTCATTCGGCCGTAGTCAAGTTTGCACCCACGAAAAAATGTTGAATCAACAAGGCTATTCCAATAACAGGGAGGTGTCAGTTAAAGCCAAAGTAGCATAGAACTGTTTTACCACATTGCTGGTAAGGCACAGAAATATCTCAAGGGGATGCCAGAAACATTCTTCAGCACCATGCGGGATCAATTTAATCTTGTTGCCGAAATGACACCTAAAATTTTAAGCGAACCTGCCTACGGTTCTCATTATGGAGCTATCGTGCAATACGAAAGATAAGAATGATACGAATGCATTTGATGGATTGATGGTACTTGATTCCTTTTGTATCGAGCTGGGCTTCTCGTTCGTTGCATTTACAAAAAAAGGAGGAAATAAAATAAAATAATTACATAAAAAACCTGGGAAAGATTTTGGTGAAAAAATTGAAAATCATATAAAAAAAGTTTTAATAAATTGATTCTTCTTAATAGGTAACTTGACTTTTATAACTTCTATATCTATGGTGACTCTTTGTCTGTCCATTTAGTGTTCCACCTTATCCATTTTATGTTTTTCTACCGATATTTGCAACGACCGCCTCTCTATCATAGGGGTTTGCTTGAGTGTTGTTGTCACCGTAGATTTGCAGAAACGGGTCCGTTTTTTAAACTGATTTCTTATCCTTCTCCCCTACGTGATTAAATATCGACTAGCCAGGTTGTGAATGCCACATTTGCAAAGTACTTACTCAGTTTTTACTTAATTCTATATTTCCAGACTTTGCGGTTCACACAAGTTTTTTTGTTAATTCCATTTTCATTTATCCCCTTTCGCGTTTTAAGGCACCAACAGGTAAAAGCATCGACAATAATAATCTGATTTTATTGTTCTTCTCAACCTTTTGGAATTGCTGCGATTAGCTAATCTTTCTATGTCCATCGAGATTGTCAAATGTGTGGTTTCACAACGATGTGCGTTATTTTCTTTTTGAACATGAAGCTCTATGGTAATTTTGTTTTCTAGGTGAAAAACGCTTGAATGCTCGTTAACGAGAACTGTAAACTGTCTCCTGAATTTGATTTTAAAGTATTTCCATTATACATACAAGAAAATGCGGAACAATTTTTTTCTTATGATGTGCGTTCTGAACGATCGACACTAGACATCTCTTACATTTTCATATAATATAACATATTTTCATACATATTCGCCTACAAGATGCAACAAGCAGAGATTCCTCAAGACATTTCTGCAGTATTGCATATATATTCCCAATTTTAGTTTGAGATTCTGAACTGATATAACTATGTTCTCTTCATTAGCCGTTGTGTCGTTGAAGCTCTTACATCTGTAAAAATTGGAATAGGTCTTAAGCTTTAGTTCATAGACTAAGCTTAAAATTGTATTTCATTCACAAGTAAATATCCGAAGGGTATTGAACGTTTTTGCCCTAGTGCGGCTGCAGTTGTCCACTTGGTTTAGTGTTCTCTTTTATAATTTATAGCTTCATTTTTTTTTTGCTTTCTTTTATATACATGCAGGGTTAACTAGTTTTCAAATCACAACATATAACATTAATATATATGTGCATGTACAAGAGAAAATTCGATTGGTCTTGATTGCTTTTTTCAGCATTACGTTCAATGTATGCAATTTTAAGTCCTAGGCTAAAAAAAAACCAATCGACCTTGTCTGTGTTTACGGTCTTAAGCATTGACAGTAAGTGCGATCATTCGATCAACAAATATAATGTACGGTACAGAATGCAAATACGTACAGAAAAGGTTTAAGAAGGTCTTCGTCATTTAACAGTCTTGTTATACCCTACATCACTTATGGCACAGGTTATATTAAGGGTGTAGTACCCAGAAGGACAACTTTCATTATACCGATCAATTCAGAATCATTTTCTAAATCGATCTAAGCTTGTCTGTCCATCTGGCGTAAATCCATGTATTATTGTGTTCAAGCTGTAGGTCGCAATTTTTGAAATATTTTCATCAAATTTGTTACACAGACGTACTCTGGTCCAAGGACGAACGCTATTCAAAATAGTTTAGACCGGTTTGGACTTTTTCAACCACGTGCAATTTTCAAAAGTTCTGCGCAAAAGTGGCTAAGCAGTAGTATTACGGCATTTAAAACTGGTGCGAGAACTTGTGATGTAGAACTAAAGTTGCAAACTTTGGCTGAAGTAAGATTATTTTAGAGTTAAATTTAGCGGAAAAAAACGAATTGAATGCTAAAACCAAGGAATATTAAAAAGTTATCAAAAGTTAAAGAGAAAATTTTTTTTGTGAATCCCCCAATTTTCGCTCTAAAGACATCGATAAAGGGGTCGCCATATAAAAAAGTCTCTTCTACTAAACGATATTTAAATAAAGGGAAAAAAATCTGATTTTTTTTATATTAAAAAATTTACATGTTTTGCAGAAGTGAAGTCAAGTTAGTCAACTTCTTGTTGAATTCATTATGCGAAAGCATCATTAATATCGGTGATGAATTCGATAGTTAGGCATATTTTTTATAACTGAAAATAATTCGCCTAAACACGACAATATGTTGGACATCACACAATGTATCGTTTCATTTTTGGGGTCAATACTTAGTTGCCAACTTAGTTAATGACAATGAAATGTGGTACTTAGGTCGCGATGAGCCGGAGATGATCAGGCGTTTATTGTTTCCATTGCAGCGAGGGCACATCCAAGTTCGCTATGGTACGAAGCTTTAATCTTTTAAGAACATTTTTCGCAGAAAATTTTTTTAATGCGAGTAACGAACTCACGACCGAAAATCTTCAAATTGCGAAGTACGCTTGTGGGTCATGTTACGAAAATATAAATTATGTGTGCGTGTGTGTGTGGAGTTAAATAAAAAGTTTGAAATGTTTTTTCTTTTGCTTTTTTTTGTCACTGCGTCTTTAATGCAATTTCATGGTCTGCCATTAATCACTTTACGCAAAATGTACTTAAAAGTTTTGACATTATTTCAAACATTTTTATTTAAAAAAGGAGAAAATCTCTTTCCTTTTTTTTTTTTTAGCTGCTGATACATTTCGTTGATATATGTGTATAGTTTGCTTAATTGCAGTTCTGCCTTGCGGGTTGACAGCGTTCGTGTGGAATTAAAATGTTTGATATTTTTATAACGACCACTATTAAAAAATCCATAAATTATATATGCGTGTGCTCATTATTAAGGAACGACATTTTTTTGTTTGCACTCGGTCACCACTTATCCGAGACTCTCAATAATGATAATAATAATAATAATAATAATAATAATAATAATAAACAAGTTAGAATATTATAGTCGGGTAAGCCGACATTAGATGTCCTATACCACTTCGCCTAGTAAAGTGTGAATAAAAATACACCGAAAATTCCACACATTGGGGGATGCCCAACATCATATGACGTGATCCAAATTTAGCAAACTTAATTTACTTTCCCAAAATTTAATTATTTTTCAGTTTTCCTCACAGATAATTAGAAATTGTATTTTCTCTCCATATACGGGTTGCCTTTTCATGATGACCCTTATTTATATCAGGGTCTTAAAAATAGACTCATTTGATTCAAATTCGCTATCGTTAATTTTTTTGCTAAGTTGCTATCCGTTTTTGAAGAGCTTACTAATCATGAATGGGATTCAGGGAACAGACCCATGTAAATGAATAGACCCATTCAAGTTTGGTCGCCTTAATTTTTATGTTGAATCACTACCATGGATAAGTTTTCATTATAAAACATTAACAATTAGGCCTTTTTGGTCTATATAAGGGCTGCCATTTTCTGAGAATCCTTATTCCTTAAGTCCAAGTTCGGTAAACTAGATTTCTCTATCAATGTACTATTATGAACCAATTTTCATCAAGAAATATCGACAATTAGACCATCTTACCATATAAACACTCACTTTTCGTAGGAGCGTTATGAGAGAGGGAGTTTAAAAAATGATTATAGCCGAACCAAATTTTTCATACCGATCACGACGTTAGTGTACCAAATATCCCAAAAATTGTGATGCAAATTTACACCGGCAGACATCAGATGGACAGACGGACAGACAGGCTTAGATCGATTTGGAAAATGATTCTGAATCGATTGGTATAATAAAAGTTGGGTTTATGTGAAGCCCTTTTGCGTGTTACCGCACAAACTTATTATAGCCTCTACCATAAGTAGTTTAGGTTATAAAAAACAAAATGGAATTAAAGTTAGTATAATTTCGTAAAGTCAAGGTTTTCTCAGAAGTGGCTCATTTCTGCTTGCACAGAAGAGAAAGGAAAGATCAAGCCTGATTATGAGCAATATCGAGACTTCGCATATCATTTCTTTCTCTTCGAAGGGTCATCTCTTCCCCCGAAGAAAAGAAGAAAACGTGAAACAATATACTGAGAGAACACTACTATTTTTTTTATGTACATTTGATTTTTTAGTTAATAATTTAATTATTCCTGAATACATTATTTACGTATGACTTAATAAATAAATGAGCGCAATCGCAAATAAGACCAAGAAAAACTTAAAGGTCGCACTTCGCTAAGAAGACTTTTCACAATGCAACTGAGTTTACTGCTCTTACAACGTAAATCGAACGCCGACGAATGAACTGAGCATACGGCTTGATGCAAATCAGAATACAACTAAAATGTTGAAATTTGAAGCGAATCTAAGTAAATGCAAAACTTTAGTATATATATTTACGCTTACATTGCGCCAAGTGGGTTTATAGTTCAGCTTTACTTTATATAATGCATTGGAACATTCTTCAAAGATTTCAACGAATGTTACTCCGTCTGGTTTGATAAGAACGCGAAAATTATTCGTCGAAAATTCTTCATATTGATTAAATTGCAAAACGATATCACGTCGTGGAGCCAAACGATTCCATTTAGAACGATCGAATTTAAATGCAGTACAATGTAACGCCATACGAACGCCATATGAATGCATTTCTGTTGGTAAATGCTTTACGGAGTATTGACTATTCTCGATGTAGAAGCTAGCGTCAGGCTCAGCAAATATATTAAAATTATTGTCTCTTAGCATTTTTTTAAATTGATTGAAATCGCTTATTGGTTCTTCAATACTTCAATACAATATATATATATATATCCGGATTTTGGAAGAATGTTTTGAAAGGTTCACAAACGTGACCAAATATGCACTCTTCGTTTACATTAAGAACACATTTCATATATTCATTTTCAAGTGTAAAAATCATTTCGTTTTCTCGATTATTAAGAGAAAGGAGAGAATACTGGAGATAGAAATTTAGCTCACTTTAGTCGATTTAGTGTTGAGAGCTTAGCCAGTTGTATTTGGTTTTAAAGACCAATTTTTTAAAGGGGAAGTGCTGATAACGTCTGCATGCAAAACCAAAAAGTCCTGCACGAAATATATATAAAGGAGAAGAATTGAATATTGTTTGCGTTTTCTATCCCAATTTCGTTACCCAATCGATCGGTTTCGATCACAAACTTTCTTTCTTCTCTAATGAAACGAGAACTTCGTATATGCCGGGTCGCCCAATGGGAACTCTTTACTACTTTGGTTGCTCTTTCTACTTGGCTAAGGATTGAACTCGAAGTAGGGATATCGAGTACATTTTTCCTTTCCGCGTTCCTCGTAAAAATTGAGGAAGATGTTTCTGCACCAATCAATTGTCGTTTGCTTAGTCTTGTTGAACGTCTTTCCCGTTTTTCTGCTTTAAATTGCGATGTTCGACGGTTTAACTTAACCGTAAGTTGCTTAAGTCGATTCTTTGCTTCTTGCAGCATCCGCTCTTTTACCCTTCTTCCGCGAACTTCTAAATCGATTTCTGATTCGACCGATTGCAAACTGAATATCTGATGAAGTTTATATTGAAAACGTCTCTTAATTAAAATCAAACCTTTAATTAATTGGTCAAATGTTTTCGGCTCGTGAGATAAAATACCCGTGAACTTTTCTAAATGCCCCGTGACTTTTAAAGGATCCATTCTATCATAAACACTTCCGGATTATTTTGCCTGTTTTGTTCAATGCCAAACGTACGGTATGATTTATCCCTATGTTGTGCTTTGATGTGTGCCATAACCAAACCTAGTCTGTTTTTTGTTTTCGCTACTTCGCGCCTAGATTTTTCTTCTTTAATCTCTACCGGGAAGTTATACGAGTGTAAGATTTGAGGCATACAGTATCGTATTATGTTATGAGTTTGGCTGATTGTGAAAGGAATATTCAGCGGAAAATCTTTCACCTTTACACCAACATGATTCGTATTGGAAATTTGTATCACCGATTTTGCGAGTTCAGTGCCGAGAATGTTTTCGGTAGGAGATATGATTTTGCGATTTTCGTTCAACTTGCTTATGGCACTCACCTCTACTTCGGGTTTAAAAGTCGAATTCCGGATTTTAATTATAAATGGTTTAACTGGCTGTTCGGCGCTCTCACTGTCACCGATGCAAACAGTTTCTTCGAATTCTTCGTAATGACATGCAATTGGATCACCCCAGTAACAAAGATACTCGGGTAGATGAAAAGTCAGAACAAATATGGGATTGGCCGCATCTGTTTCATTTGCCGTGTGATCAATTGGTGTCATTAAGCTTTCCGATCGATTGAAGTCGATCGGATTAACGATTGACATTCCGAATTTAGAACGATTCCAACAAAGTAAAACTCCAGTTGCCGATCTTGCGATATACAGGTTTTTTTACGTAATATAATTGATAAACACCGCCCAGTATAATGAAGCGCCTAAGATTAATCTGAATTCGTTATTAAAGAAATAAGTGTAAGAAGAAGCGAAAAGAAAAAAACGAGAAAATGTACCTCATCATATGCGAGGACGAAGTCTTCCGGATTGTAACCAATATTTAAAAAGTGTTCGTATTCTTTGCGTTCTTCTGCAACGAACTCATTTTCAATATCTGTGTACTGATCGTTACCGAGACGTTGCAATCTTGGAACGGCTTGCAACAAGTCCAGCTTATCTTTCTTAAGGGCGTTTAGATTTGTTCGCGATAATTTATTTGCATATCTTAGCCTTTCATCGATGTTAGCAATTCTTTTCTCAAATATTTCCGGCCTCCCTTCAATTTCTTTATAAACTCTTTCTGGAATGTCTATTTGCACCGTATATTCACGCATCAAGCATTTATGAAGGGTTTCTTCTTTTTTTGTTGCTTTTTGGCATAAATAAGGAAACATAGAAACCGATGAATGATTGTTTTTTTCCGCAAATAAAAAAAGTGGAAGTGCGGAAACCAACAACAACAACAACAAGACACTATTATCTAATATTATTATTATATAACCTTCTATATGGTTAGTCCGATTTTTCAATGGTACTTTAAGCTTATTAGGCTCATAACTTTTCGCATTCTCGCTCAGATGATCGAAATTCATGTGTATTGCTTGTATACATAATTGCGGCCGTAACATCGAGTACGGTATGTGTAAGTGTACATTTATGTTATGCAAAGCACCCATCATACTTTGATCGCTATGGCGGGAAAAGGACAAGGACGGACAACAAACATTCGCATAAGGTAGAGAACGTAATTGACTGACAACTTAGCGCATGTGTGAAAAACGTTTGGGAACATTCTTCGAATTCCATACATGCATTTGGAAGTGATCACAAGAAAAGCCGTACTCTGCCGTAACGCTATCGACAGATCTACGATTAAAATAATATAAATCAGATAATAATAAAGTCATCATAACGAATAATGACTTTTTGATTTCGATTATGATTTTACAATCATTGCAGTTGGGCACACTCGTTAACACATTTCCGAATATATTCCAACTTGTGAGAAAAAAAAGGTTACTGATATATATATATAAGAATTTGTTTGGTGGCGATGGTATAAAGCTTTTGTGTACACGCAAACACACATACACACGCACATAAAACATAAGCAGTGATAATAAGCAGCCGAAAAGTCTTGGAAATATATAAAATATGAGTCGGGGACCATATCATACATTCGTCCCACACGCTTGAATATGTGGGCGCCATGATAGATTATCGATTCAACTTTAAATGTCACACAGAGTATATGACGCGGAACACTGTAGGCGCTAGCGAGAATTACGGCAGACTTAGGAGGGTCGAAGGTCACCAGAAGGAAGATCATAACATCCACAGTGGTTATCTCGGCCATCATGTATGCAAGCTCAGTATCTAGTGTCGCCATGAGAGGAGCGCTCCTGGGCGAGGAGTTGATGCTTAGAAGCTATAAGAAAGGCAGAAAGTCTCATCTCGCCAAGGAAGGGCAATCGAGTTGGGAAAGAAAGGAAAGAGGCAGATGAACACTCAGTCTTCTACCGAACCTGATATATATATATATATATAGAGAGTGTCGATTCTGTTTTCGTAGAGCGAAAACTTGTTTTGTAAGTGCTCTGCGAGATGCTATAATTTTTATATAAAATAAGTGGGAAAAAGCGGGATATTCGGAAGAACTACAAATGTGTATATATATAGATATACATATATACACATTAATATCTGTTTATTTTAATATTAATTAAACAATTATCAATTGAATTAATTAATTGAAATAATTGAATTAATTGAAATAATTCTTCGGCGCATAATATTTTGTAAGTGAAACGGTTCATTACGTCGCAAATTTCCTTTTGTATGGATCTCTGCATCACTTTGATATCATTTAAAGTTTCTATACTAACTTTAGTTGTTGCGTTTTCATTCGAAAAAAACTTATCTATTTTTCCCAAAATTCTTAAATAAGATCCGATCAATTTTTCAGACTGGTACTAGTATTATAGGTGCGTGTGATTTCCCTTTTTCGGGACCCATTCGTGTTTTCGTTTATTTCCTTGCAAAACACGCTGTCTTTCGTTCTTTGTTGGTTATGTGTTTATTTATTTGTAAAATATTTCTCTTTGCCGCGAAATACACCGAAATGTTTTATTAAAAAAAACTGATCAGAGGTATAATACAAAATTATAAAATTAAAAAAATATGTAAAAAGGCGGCGATAAAAAAGTCAAAAAAAAGACAAAAAATACAAACAAACGCAATCACCGTCTCGAACGAAATGAATGTGAATGAAAAACTTTCTGATTAGAAAATGTTAATTTAACATATGAAACAGTTCTAATCGGACACTGTTTTCTTGTCAACGAGCAAAGCAAAGTGTTTCATTACAAGCAAAAGTTTATATTACGATATGTTTGGACTGCGATTGCGAAATGATGTCTAACCTAAGCCTATAGTTACCGAGTGCCTCATGTTTATCCTCTTTGTCCGTCTCACCGAGAGTTGAGAGATGTATTCAATTTGTCCATACGTTTGCAACGTCCAAGAAGACTCTTCGGAAACCCCGCAAAGTTTATGTGTTCTTGATCAGCATCAAATTCTCAATCGAATTACGTATGTCCGGCTGTTCACTTGTAACTACTTTTATGAAAGCCTCTCAAGTTAACGCGTAAATCTTATGAATTACCAAACATTCCCTGATTGATTAACAACCCATAGATTAAAAATGGTTGCAATCTGTCCACAAACGCGCCCACATAGCTTCGAAACTTAGACAACTTCGAATAAAGATCGACAATTTTTTTAAATTTCCGTCTATAACTTGCGATCTCGTGAATATATTTCTGAAGAACTACTATGCAAATATTCACCAGAACGATTTTCATGTTCCGATCGGTCCATAAATAGGAATTCGAATTTTTTCGCGTTAATACGAAGGTTCGCTTGCTTACTACTTCTCTCAGTTGGATCGTCTAAGCACCACTTCGCTGGTCCCCGCTGTCACTCTAAAACCAGTTTATTTGAGTGACACCTTTTTTTTTTGAAGTATTATTCAGTCGACAATTTAGATCATCCTTACGCAGCTTCTGCGTCTTACTTGTTTTAAATTCAAAACACTTTCCAAATAAATAAATCAAGCTTGGTTGCGGTCATGTGTGCTAGCATTAGCATGAAAACCTAAACTTGTTAATAATAACAAGTAAGAAAATTATACACGGTCATCACCGAATCTTTTTTATCCATTACCGTTGCCCTGAAGCAGACTAAATGGAAAGGAAAAGAACTAAATTTTCATACTCTATAATGTTGGGTGGGCGCGGCTGATTTTTCCTATTTTCAGAATAAAAACGGAAGATTATATGGTGTATGTGTTGCACTTTATGAGTAACAAGCAAAAACACGTAAAGCAAACGTGTTTGCAGTATTTGTTCCCTAAGCGCGTCGGGTCGGTTTTGGACATTTTCAAATTCTTTTGCAAATTTGTGGGTGATATCTTCATTATTGCAAACGGGAGAATGCTTTCCACAAATACTACACAGTTGCGCAAACACATAAGTGGACAGACGGACAGACGGACATGCTCAGGTGCAATCTGTCTGTAGGTTTTTGAAAAAAAAAATTAAATTTTGATACACTATATAATTGAGTAGGCGTGGTTAATTTTTCGCTTTTTTGTAGAGGTACTACATCTTTGCCCATCGAATAGACGCTCAAAATTTGTATTTTTATCTGCTATAGTTTATGGCTAATGAGTAAAAAACTAACTTTTTTAATACTTTTGAAAAAGAGAAGCGTTCACGGCTCATGTGGTAGAGCAGGCGTGTCCTTCGATCGATTTGGTCCATTTTAAATAACAAGCTTACAATATTTTTGCTTCATTTTTGCGGGCAGAAGATTGCTTACAATAGACGTTACACAGACCGACAGACGGACATGCTTAAATATGTATATGACTTCATAGAGTCTCTTTGAAGCTTCGTTCCGAGTGTCGCAAACGTTTTGAGAAAAAGAATATACCCCTCATCCTTCGGTAATGGGCACAATAATAATAATAATAATGATAACGAGAGTAATAATAATAATAATAATAATGTGCCATCAACGGTGTATTAACACTTTAACGGCAATTACCGCAATGGTTATTAATATTGAAACGTGTACAGTTATCTGCAAATATTCAAATTTGTAATAATATTGTAAACGAACCATAACTCATTCCTTAATCGGTATTGTAACGCCGAAACATTAACGATCCACTCGTGGTTATGCTTACATATATTTAAATTTATTAAGTAAGTAAATATATGGTTGCATTCACTCGCATTTGTGTAATATGCACGCTTACAAATTGTAAGCTTATTTACGCAGCTTATTGAACATTAAATTACAGCTTGAGTGTGTAAAACATGAGCATAAATCATCCTACAACATAAACTATATGTACGTTTCATATATTTTATGTGGCATATATAAAGATATTCCAATAAAAAAGCTCCCCGTTATCTGAGTTCATTTGTAAGAACTTCGATTTTATACCGATTGTGCTATTTTTTTGACGTAACAACGCCCAGCTAACGCATTAATGGATCATTTCGCTTTTGATCACATATTGCATAGTCTCAAGGCATTGAGTCTTAAGGCATTGTGTGCGATTGTGTGGAAATTAAAAAGTCTGCTTTATAATAAGGCTGATCTCTGATAGGGGTGCTCTATATAAATCTATTCAAAATTGATACAAAATCAAAGCAACTACAACAAGAAGAGCTGTTGTGGCGTGCTACCGATTACAACGCCAGAATATGCCTCTTAATCATTGAATCAATCAAATTACAATTCAGAAAAATCGTTTTCTACGATTTCGCTTAGGCGGGATTTACAATATAATGCGTATTCTAGCCTTCTTCTTTTTCTTCTTTGAATTATTTACTTCATCTTTACACATTTCGAGACAGTGTGAGCGATTACAAAAAAACAATCGAACGAAAACAAACGATTGCTCGCTCGGTTCCCCATTAGTTTTCTTTTACTTGAATTATTTCAAGCGACACCACTAACTGGCACAGTACACATGAACACCTCAGAATTCTTACTACATAACACTTTTCTGCTTTACTAGAATTATATGAAACGTCGGGTATTCGAATGTCTAGAATACCTAGTAGGGGACATAAGACGTCTGGCTGCTCGCTTTTCATTGTTGCTTATAAATAATGTAATCATTACATCAAAGACAAGCTCGATATGAAAGGTGTATTAGAATTCGAACATAATTAGGGGTAAGGATTCTCGAAACCTACTCGTCGTTGTAGTCAATATTTTTAATTTGTATAAAACGAATATTTCTCCTTCTTCGTTTCCATTGTTGAAAATCGGAATATTTTTCTGAATTTTAACGCAAGTGTCGCTGCCAATATGCTGTGCATGGCAATTTCATCCTCATGAATGCACAAAGACGATAGATAAACTGTGCCGGATAGTAAAATAGACAATGAAAAAAACGGGGTTCCATATGCCTGTCGCATAGTCCGCACCTTGTCCGGTATAAAGTTGACTTCAAAGGTGAATCATGGTTCAGTTTATCGTTAAGAAATACCAGAAATTCCACAAAAATGGAGTAATGGCTTTACCAGGAAAATATCAATAGGTTATCTATGATAATGACATGCATTTAGTTGCCTGAAAATATAAGAAAACGCGTTTGATTTTTTCCGAAAAATGACATAAATTTTCGGTTCATACACTAACACGCCTTAATTTCTTAACTTAAGCCTTCATGCACGTGTCCTTACAATTCTTGTGACGCTATAATCATTTTTTCTCGAACAAACTAAACAAGTTCTTGAATATTAACTCGAATAAGACATGTTTCGAAAAACGTATTTTTAATATGCGATAAGTTCTGCTAGCGATTTGATGACTCGACCTGAAACGAAAAAAACTATTTCCGGCTAATGTAACTAATATTATTGGTGTTAAGGAATAACACCTGTATATACATGAATAGTTGCTACTTGCAAGTAATTGACGCGGTGACGTTTATATTATGATCAAACTAAAGAGTTTCATGTAATCAAGAAGTCGTCGTAGCCGTGTGTAGAAATTCTGCTCAACTTCATACTCATTGAGTTGAAAATTGATTGTAAAAACAAGATAAGAGTTGTTGTTGGTTTTCACATGAGTAAATAAACAAATTTTTCAATTTGTATAATAACGATATCTAAAGCTTTGCACTCGTATTCTACATTCGTCTCTGGCAAGTGTAACAACACAAAGGTATATGTATATGTAGAGTTTGATATCGTAACCAAGTCATCAAAGCCAATTGGCTGAGTGCTTCATTTATTAAGTGCATCTTTTTTTTTTTCCAAATATAGCTTTCGGCCTTGAAATTTTTACAAGAAACAGGAAAAATTAATAAAAATAACATAAATGATTGAATTTAGAAATCAGCTTTGTTGTTGTTCTGTCTTTCTCTCAATATTTCACACGAAAAGTCACTTAGGTAAGCCACTTGTCACTTGTGCAAAAATTCAATAGAAATATTTATGAAAAATAGAATATGACAAAATTATTCTCACTTTGAAATGAACCTTCTTATGCCAACTAATTGTACATAGAAAGAGACAATGTGGTGCAAACATGACAAGCTATTCTGTGACTGTAACATGTTGCTGCACATTTCCCAATACATTGCAATATGTATAAGCCGTTGCCACTGCACAGCAGTTGGCAAACATTGCAAACAGAGCACACACACACACACACACGCACACATCCACAACACTACATCCGAAATGTAAGATATTTAACAGTGTACCCAACCGTATCCATACAGTAAAATAGTTGATCTGACATAAGATGAGCAAAGAAGAGCACCTAGTAAAAATGTTATAATATATATAAACGAATCGGATTGCAGCTATATTTTGTTTTAAGTCGACTTTAAAATTTCCCTTGAAGACAATGAAAAGGATGAGATTTTAAAATCAACCAAGGATGAGCATTAGAAATTTGAACTAAAGTTTCTACGCCCGAGTTTCTATCACCGAAGGATAAGGGAAATATTCATTTTGTCGAAACGTTTGCGAACGAAGCTGCAGAGATCGTATATAAGCATATATATTCTTGATTAGCATTAAATTCTCAATCGAATTATGAATATCCGTCTGTTCGTCTGTGCAATGTCTTTCTTCAAATTTTGCAGAAAAATTGAAAGTTCTTTGTACGCAGGTTGGTATGGAAAATGGATCGAAGCGTTCGAACCGCACGCCTATAAAATCACGTAAGTCACGTTTGTTTTTCAAAAGAAATACCAAATTGTGTTTTTTGCTCATTACTCATAAACTACGGACTACTCATAGACAGCAGATAAATCGACAAACATTTTAACGTATATTCGGGGCCGTCGATCATTGGGCCCCCTATTCAAAAATGTAAAAAAGATCAAAACCGCCACGTACACGTTTATGGAAGAAAAACTGTAAAGACGTTTGCTTTCTATGTTTTTGCTTGTTACTCATAAGACCCCATAATTTGTTATTCTGAAAATTAAAAAAAAATCAACCGCGCCCACCCAATATTACAGAGTATGAAAATTCATTTCTTTTCCTTTCTTTTTAGTCTCTCTTAGGATAACGGTGATGCGTATAAAAGATACGGTTATGACTGATTTTAATTTTCGTCTGCCGAGCGAATATAATTTTCCTACTTGCGTTACTTGTTTTTTTTTTTTAAAGCAAGACCAAAAGACCACGTCCGTCAAATTTTCTAAATTACACTCTTTACAGTTTATTTCATTTCGATTTGTTTTTTACCGAATTAAGGGAAAGGGAAATCTATTAAGAGTATGGTAATATAAGTAAACACTTTTATTTAGTGCTTGGTGAACTTCCAGTACAGCTCGGACCTTATACCGTCAAACATTCAGTTGTTGTGTTTTCGCTCACTGCAGGTAGCTCTCTGCAATTCAAACATTATCTCCGAAATCTCAGAAGCTCCACCGGAAAAACGACAAAACATAATCGCTTCAAATGACATATCATTTATTGTATGGAATTTACTTAATATATATATATATATATATATATGAATATTTGAATTTTGGTAAAAAAAGACGCTACTAACTTTTGTCTTAACCTAATAGTTGCATATCAAATGCGATTGACACAGAGTCACACTTGTGTGCCCTTCAATTAACTACGAGACAATGAGAATAAACTAAATGCAAGAGAAATGAGAAAATTGTAAATTTGCGACAATTTGTATTTAAGAGACTTTCACTGAAGCACTGATTGAAAATGTATCGTGATATGTTTTTCCCCAAAAATTTCACTTAAAAATACTTGCGCTCGTTATAAAAGGTATGTAAGCGTTAAATGTAGTCAAATGTAGATAATAATTCAACAGCTTTCTGTTCTCTCATCCAATCATTCATTCATTCATTCATTCATTTTTTCAAGGTGAATACGAGTAGCGATTATGTTGGCGAACAATAGTCTCATTATTATTATTCTTCGTTTCTTTTCATGTCAGTTTTTCTAACATTTCATCCTATTATCATTTGTCACAATTCTTTACTTTCACAATTTCAGGTGAGATCTATTTACCTCTCCAGCAGAGCATGCAGACGAATCAATTTTCTCGTTGCCTATGTAACACCGAGGCAGACGCAACGTACAAGCCGTACAAGCATAGATGCGTACACACATTTGAACAGAGTTGATTTGGTGTTTTTTCCTTTATTTCTTGTTCGTCACTTTTGAAAATAATCGAAACTGCAAGCTTCGAAACCCAATTTTCATAAAGCCCAAAGTTCAAGCATCCCACAGATCATAGATTGATAGCGGGCTTAATCTGTCTGCGGCGCTGAAAGATGACAACGAAAGTTTATACCCAATCTTATCGCTGACATGCTTAAAATATCAGAAATTTCCATGTGCTCATCTTACTTAGGCAGAGAGAGAGAGAGAGAGAGGGAGGCACACGTTCAATTCGTCTTTAAATTATTAAAGTTTTTATGCGTGACGCACAACTTAAATTTTAATCGGCATTGTTCGCATTACATTTATTATGATGTCTTTGATTAAAGCGGTAACAGATAGATGCAAAGGAACGATAAATGATTTATTTCGAAGTTGTTGTTTTTTTTTTGTGAAGATATATAAGAGTTTTTCGCATACACATACCGAGTAACACACAATTCGTCTTTGCCTAACGCTTGCTCGGTTTGTCCTTTATCAACTTGACTACCGTTTATAATGTTATGAGATGATAGTTCGTCGTTTCTAAGGCAGACAAATTCTTATATGATGGCATCTGATTAAAGCTTAGTTGCGGTCGAAGCAATTTGTGCTAAAGGTTTTGAAAACAATTCTTTTATTTATTTAACAAAACGCCGCACAAAGCTACTCTTGCAAGCAGAAAATATAAAAGCAAAGATTTGTCAGGCGAGAGAACAAATTGAATATGAAAATTAAAACATGCAATGGAAATAATAAACATATTTCTTCTTCTTCTTTTTGTTTTTTCTATAAAACTTTGAAAAGAATTTAAAATTAGAAAAAAAGGCCGTAAGATTCTTTCATGCATGCATTTCCATCTCTACTCTAGCTTGAGCTTTGGTAATCTTGACAGATTATTTGAATAGTGCGGTCGAGGTCATAAAATGTAAAGACCCATAAATCTCGGATCCTGAAATCCTATAATAAGTTCAAATTTTTATTGCAAAATAAATTTTAGTTTCGATTAGTATTTTGAATTTGACTTTTGAATCGGCAAAGTACTGCGAGCAAAAGGTAATGAGATCACTTGTCGGAAAATGTTAGATACAAAGTTTAAGTTCAGGCTGATTGTTGTTGAAAAGTTGAAAAAAAAGCAAAGAAATGTTACCAGGTAGACGCCATAAACTTGGTGCATATCGACGCTCTCCAATAATTAAGAATATTTATGGTTTCTGCGAAGGAAAATAACAAAACATGTTTGTGTTACGCGCGGATTTGTCAGGCGAGAGAACAAATTGAATATGAAAATTAAAACATGCAATGGAAATAATAAACATATTTCTTCTTCTTCTTTTTGTTTTTTCTATAAAACTTTGAAAAGAATTTAAAATTAGAAAAAAAGGCCGTAAGATTCTTTCATGCATGCATTTCCATCTCTACTCTAGCTTGAGCTTTGGTAATCTTGACAGATTATTTGAATAGTGCGGTCGAGGTCATAAAATGTAAAGACCCATAAATCTCGGATCCTGAAATCCTATAATAAGTTCAAATTTTTATTGCAAAATAAATTTTAGTTTCGATTAGTATTTTGAATTTGACTTTTGAATCAGCAAAGTACTGCGAGCAAAAGGTAATGAGATCACTTGTCGGAAAATGTTAGATACAAAGTTTAAGTTCAGGCTGATTGTTGTTGAAAAGTTGAAAAAAAAGCAAAGAAATGTTACCAGGTAGACACCATAAACTTGGTGCATATCGACGCTCTCCAATAATTAAGAATATTTATGGTTTCTGCTAAGGAAAATAACAAAACATGTTTGTGTTACGCGCGGTCTTAATTACATTATTGGCATTGAGCTGAATTTTTAATGATTTCATAAATTACGTTACAAGTGTTACTGAAGTATTCCGCTATGAAATTTTTGTACCACCTTTGACAATGCCACAAAGGAAAACTAGTATTGCTGGCTTACGTTTGCCACAAATGCTTGACAATGAAGTAAAGATGAAAATTATTATTATTTTATAAATCCTTTAAACCATAGAAATGAACTTCAACAAAGTGTAAGGTCGTATATGAATCTTAATAAAAGTACCAGAGAACAAGTAAAAACCGTATAGTGCGCCACGGCCCATCAGTTTGATTACTCATAAAAGGAGTCTTCGAAATATGGCTTCATATGGGAACTGGTAGACAAAGGTAATTCCGAACTGTATTGAACTGGATTGAACGCAAAAAAAAGAAGGCAAACAGACAGACAAACAAGCTTAGAAACACTTTCTCAATTGATCGATACATCGATACATCGATGAATCTGTCTCTAGTCCTTTTCTTAATATATATGCTCGTAGTGCTCAAGTGGCATAGGGTATAAAAAGCGAAGAATAAATTATTAATGAAATAAAGGCTTAGATTAAAGGGGAGAAAATGCAACACTATTTTGGAAATTGAGTCTGGTAACTCTAATAAAGTAATATATAGTAAATTAATATTACGTTCTGTAGTCGATTTCCTGATGTCCACAGGATTAGTTGTTTCGAATGCGATTCTCCCAATAAAGGCAAAGTTTTCAGGCAATCACCAGATCAGGTGTTTTATTGTAAGAATACCCCGCCAAGAAGACATCTGAAGCATGGAATGGTGTGTTGCATGTGTATGGGTCCGGCGGATTCTCGACTTCGTCTCTTGATCGGTTTGCTCATTTCCTAATAATCCGACATGACTAGCTAGTCAAAACGTTTGAACCCCATACCGCCCATACCATATTACGATGGTATTTCTTAATTTATTTATTCTCCAGTTGGAAGTCGAGTGATTTTGGATGGCTTTTAACACAGGCAGGCTATTAGTGATAATAATAGTTTCGAGCTTGTTTTTACAAACAAGTTTCATAGCTTGGAGGACAGCTTTGGCTTCATTTGCGAAAGTTTGAGCACTTTCTTCATCGTTCAAAGTTCGTCTGTCTGTCTGATGGAGCATGAAGTCGTCATCGTCATCATCATCATCACAGGTATAAAAAATGTATTTAGCATTTACTGTTTAACTTTTAAATGTGTTCGCATTTGCGTCAAATGTTTCACAGCATTTGCCCTCCCCTTTTAATATACATTTACGATAGACAGTTGTATTCATATCGGTTTTCAATATATAATAATTAAAACGATTGAGAAAACCTTCATTTATTCTGGTGTTCTTGTTGACTTTTCTGTAAATTTTGTACATTTTTGCATAAGTGCTTTTCCAAACATTTGGCATTTTATTGCACAACATCACTGCATAAACAATTGCAATCTCCTTAGGGTTTATTTATACGGTTAACGACGCTATGCGTCGAAATGTTGCGCAAGCACTTATTGGGTTAATGCAATTTTTGATAACGGGAACGCAACCCCGAGTTGATGACTGCCTCAAAAGCAATAACTAAAGTCTCATTGGAATCATAAACGGTACGAATTAGAACGAGTTTATTAGAAAATTCCCGATCCTTTTTGAAGGTGTTTTGGGCAATGGCGGGGCAATTTGTTTCAATTAAGCCAATCGTGGGCAGCAGTTGGACGCAATTGCGCTAAAGATATGAAACAAGCTTAAAAATTCTTTAAAAGGAAAGAAAGAGGGCCCGGAAAATAAATTTTTGAAGGTAACTCAATCTCTCGGAGATTGCAAGAATAGTTTCTTTGCAACTAACCATGGCATGAGGAAGTCTTGTAAAAGCGAGCCTATTCTTGAATACTTGGAACATTATTTTGTTGTCTTACATTTAAATAAATATTGCGGGAAAAATTGCTTCTTCATAATGAAATATGACCCGGAAAAGTAGCTATAGTTAGCGATAAAAACGAATGAGCCGTTTTCGCCGTTTACCCATAGTTAAGTATTTATAGAGAAATCAAAGGAATTCTTATAATTGCGATAATATCTTCCGAACTGTACGCGGTAGCTTAAGTTTTTTCGCAAGATGACTGACTTGCTTGGCTGGAATTTGGCGTTAATGAGTGAAAACAATTTTGGTAAAAATTTAAATAAATTAGTGGCGCGGAATGGTTGACGAAGTGTGCATGAAATGACGTCCTTAAATAATGAATTTTCTATCTGTAATGAAATTTAAAATCGAAAGCAAATGAAAATTCGAGCGGCCCTTTGCAAAATCCTCGCGTAACGCATTTTGATGACAATGAAGGCTTTTGTTAAGCAAAAAAGTACTGCTCGTCATTCTCATCGCCAATGTGCATATTTCGAAAGCAATCCAGCAATTACTGTTTTTTCATGCAAATGCTGCCGCAATTGACTAACGTGTTAAATGTTATTTGATCATATTGAAGGATATTCTGTATCATTGAAATATGGGCACATTGTTGAAATCAACTCTTCACTACCTCTGCAGAGATGCACTCTAATGCAATAAACATGCTACCGGAGTATTTGCGTGTTCCGACAATTGAGCTTAAATGGCGGCCAAACATCTACAGCCATGCATTTAATTTTCAAATGGATTGTACGCAAAATTAGTGTTTTGCTCGAAGCGTACATATTACGCCCACGTCAGGATATAGGAATTGTATGCATACGCATACGCATACGCATACGCATGACATTCAAGCGAACTCTTGCTCATGTAAATATGAGTAATATGAGTAATTAGAGCGACTGCTACGGGGGTGGGATACCGTGGTGCTTATAAGTGCAATAAATTTACATTAACGATTGTTTACATACCGTTCAAAAAAAAACGAAAAAATAGTGTAGCATGATAAGCTTAGGGCAGGATGCTAGTTGAAGTCCTTTTTGTAAAATGGTATATGGTCCGCCAAGTGATGTCGTAAAATTTAATTCGAGAAATAATAATAATATTGGATTTAGGCCAAGCGGCTTGATGTCTCTGATAGTTTTATTCATCTCTTTTCCTGCGTTTTTAGTAAATAAACATATATATAAATAACTAAATATCATCCCATCGCGCAAATGTCGCACAAAAAATCTTCTGTTTTGGTATGCCAACGCGCGACTTTATCCATAAAGGTTTACTGAAGGCTATTTCTATAGTGGTGAACTATTTTTGTTTCGCACTTCTTTAAAGCTCTCTTGGAATACTTCTTTTAAGTAATTTCTTTGACGTTCCCACTTAACGAAGTCTTCAACTCAATTATCGCTTTACTTGCGTCCAACACTGTTTTCGATTACTACCATAAAGTGGTGGTGGATCACTCAACATGATTAAGTGACTTGAGATATGTGTTATATTAGAACAGCATCGATTTAATTTATTGCATTTTATGTTATACAAGATCAGTTCTTGGTTTAATTTTTAATTTATATTTATATAAGCAAAGCGATGGCGCTGGTACACGCGAGATCAGAAGCGAAGAATGAGTAAGAAGAGAGTTAAATCAAGAGTTCATCATTTTAGCGTTGCCATCACCTTCGACTTTACCGTGTTACCATCTTACAACGTATTACAAGATAAAATTGCGGCAGCAGTGGTATAAGCCTTATGTTACAATCTTAAATAATTTATGCAAAGAGCTCCAAAGTACATGCGTACAATAAAACGCTATACGCTTGCCGTCTGAACTATAAATCATAGCAAAGTGCTATGATTTTCGTCGTAAACTCAAATTTTAGCGACGAGCCTCAGTTTCAGTTTAATCGCTGCATTAACAAAAGCGAGCGTTAATTGAATTGAACCATTGAATCAATCCGCAGCATTACATGAAAAACAATTTGACGTGCAGTTCATTACGCAAATTATTGTCGTTGTGTCCGTTTTTTTTTTTTTTTTTTTTTTGCTGTGAAAAAGCGCAGACCATATCAGTACTCGTTGCTAGAAAACCTCACAACCAACAACTACTGACGCAATTGCTGCGACCATTAAAAGCGCAACAAATACAAGAGGCGCAAAAACTCTGACTGATGGCCAGTTTCAGTCTAAGCAATTCATGAAAATTACCTACGAGTCCTATTGTATAAGTTGGGTTGGGTTTAAAGCACGAATCATATCTGTGTTACGCATCCTTGTACAATTAAAAGATTTTTTTCTTCACTGACTGAATGGATATACTTTGAACATGTCGGGTGTAGAGATCTTCAATTATTTTTCAAATATAATTTAAGGGGAATTTAATGCGTTTTTTCGCGCTTGGGACGATTTTCTACGATTGCTTGACAAACGTCGTAAGAGTATTGGAGCGTTTGCTTAAGAGGTGAATACTTCTTCCATATTTTTACATTTTACAAAACCTCCGGGACATTTTCCTCCCTATTGCATATGATTTCCTTTTATTCCTTTATTTATGTGTTTGAAAGAAGATTTTGATGAACTTTTTGTTGTTATTATTTTAAGAAATACTCCCAAAGATCTACGGGAAACAAAAACGCAATACGAATTTTCAACTGTCAACAATTTTCTAACGCTTTAGGTTGACGTTGCACTCTTGTTGATCTAAAGATTAATTGTTTTATTATATCCATACCCATGTATATATCTAACAAGTACACAACTGTGTGTATGTTAAATGGACATAAAATACAAAACTATTTTTATGGAATTAACTTTTACCACCATTTTGAAAAGATTTCATTTGCTTGAATGAGACGAAAGAAAATGAAAGTTTACTGCTTTCGAGCTTACTGCTGTATGGCTGACGTGAGCAAACTTTTGCTAAATATTTTTATATGTGAGTTTTTATATTTCATTCCTTCAGAAGTTTGTATGAAATAAGTCACATGTTTACTTGCAGTCTCTGTGGGAAAATGGTGGAAAATGACGGATCCTTACAAACGTATTCCCTGAAAGAAAATTTTAAGGAAATCACGGAAAACTGAAACTTAATAAAAGAAGAAAAAAACCCAAAAAGACAAAGAAATATAAAATTATGAAAGTTGAAGTTCCTACTTACCGTAGAGATTAAGACAGTACGTGTACACATACATCATAATCACACTAAATAAAAGAAAAATTCTTGGAAAATTGATGTAATATCTCAGATTGACTTATGAAGAATGAATTGTGAAAAATTAAACTTTGAATTTCAGGAATTTCATATTTGTGGTATCTTTCTCGCCAAGATGCCAGATATGCTTTAGAAAATAAGGCTCGAAGCAACGAAAGCAACGGTTGAATCGATTCAACCCAGTTGAAATCATTATACCCTGCATCTCTTCTTATATAGGGTATATTAAGTTCGTGGGGACGTACGTAACACTTAGAAGGGCTTAAGATGGGCCCCTTTTTTATTGCACAGGGCAAATGATTTTGAATCGATCTAAGCTTGTCTGTGTATGCAACTTTACGTTCAATCTACAGGTCGTAATTGACCCAAAGGTGAAAGCTGTCGAAAATAGTTTGGATCGGTCGTTTTTTTCGAGTTTTCCACATATAACGTCTTGTGTTGAAAAGTCATTGTATGGAAAAAGATTGCAATTTTCAAGATTTTTCGACTAAATCGTTAAGAAAAATTTGGCTAGGCTGAGGCAATTTGTTGAACCTCGTTCATATAACGGCTTCTACGAACACTGAATGTAAAACTGATGGTAAAACTATATAATAATCAACATTTTCAATGGTGCAGGCAGAATCTGCAATGCATTTTTTATCGGTTAAAAAGATTTAAAAAATCGAGTAAGTTTCCCCGATGGTTTGTATAACAAAACACATCTCTCTTACTTATGCATACAAATTACACAAGTAAGTGCATATGAACATACAGTTTATATACATATTTTTCTTTCATATAATGTCCTTAGTAAGGTTCAACAATGAAAGCTTTTTTGCATAAACATGATATTGTTATGCTTTGAGCATGTTCCTAAGAGAAAAGATGTTTTTGCGTAAAAACTGAGCATTTCTTAATGGAATAATTTAAAATGTAAACACACATACGCAAAGCATTCTTTCTTCTTACATCAATTTTTTAAGTGTACTTGTGTACGTACAATGCAGTATATCGGCACGTGCTTCGTGCATTCTACTCTAGGCCGAGTTTTATTTGGATGTCGGCTATCGAAAATATGGACCCACGTACTATTACTTTTTAGTCATTCCGCTTTTAACATCTAAGGACATGCAAGAGAATGTGAGAGTTCACTCGGCCACAGTCTGTCTATCTGTCTATGGTTTATTGCGATCGGTGAAATCGTAAAAATTAACATAGAAATCAAAAGAGTAGCGAATACATCTTCAATTCGATTCCACACACTAGTCTTGAGAAGCATATCAACACGACCCATCACTTCCAACTCAGAAGAATAGACGCGAAAATGAAAACATCAATTTTGAAATATATTTTCATTATTACTAACTATGTGTTCCCTTCTCGATTTTTTCAAACCTGTGCAGATGTGGAAACATTTGCTACAAAATGTTAACATTCGTTGAACCGATG